>JAUKNK010000148.1:617500-931001 GCA_030765055.1 Mantis religiosa
CCTATATTTGTTATCGGTTTAGTGCACAAACAGACCCCAATCTTACAGTTAGATACAGCAGCATATCCCAGCACAACCTATAACTGTTATCTGTTAAGTGCACAATTAGACCCCAGGCCTACGGTTAGATACAGCACCATATACCAACACAACCTCTATTTGTTATCTGTTAAGTGCACAAATAGACCCAATCCTACAGTTAGATACAGCAGCATATCCCAGCACAACCTATATTTGTTATCTGTTTAGTGCACAAATAGACCCCAATCCTACAGTTAGATACAGCAGCATATCCCAGCACAACCTATATTTGTTATCTGTTTAGTGCACAAATAGACCCCAATCCTACAGTTAGAAACAGCAGCATATTCCAGCACAACCTGTTTTTGTTATATTTTTAGTGCACAAATAGACCCCAATCCTACAGTTAGATACAGCAGCATATCCCAGCACAACCTATAACTGTTATCTGTTAAGTACACAATTAGACCCCAGGCCTACGGTTAGATACAGCACCATATACCAACACAACCTCTATTTGTTATCTGTTAAGTGCACAAATAGACACCAATCCTACAGTTAGATACAGCAGCATATCCCAGCACAACCTCTAACTGTTATATGTTAAGTGCACAATTAGACTTAAGCCTACAGTTAGATACAGCACATTATCCCAGCACAACCTATATTTGAAATCTGATTAGTGCACAAATAGCCCCCAATCCTACAGTGAGATACAGCGGCATATACCAGCACAACATATAACTGTTTTCTGTTAAGTGCACAAATTGTCCCCACTTCTACTGTTAGATACAGCACCATATACTTGCACAACCTATATTTGAAATCTGATTAGTGCACAAATAGACCCCAATCCTACAGTTAGATACAGCGGCATATCCCAGCACAACCTATAACTGTTATCTGTTAAGTGCACAAATAGACCCCAATCCTACAGTTAGATACAGTGGCATAGCCCAGCACAAAGTATAACTGTTGTCTGTTAAGTGCACAAATAGACCCCAATCCTACAGTTAGATACAGCACCATATCCCAGCACAACCTATAACTGTTATCTGTTAAGTGCACAAATAGACCCCAATCCTACAGTTAGATACATCAGCAAATCCCAGCACAACCTATAACCGTTATCTGTTAAGGGCACAAATAGTCCCGAAAGCTGCAGTTAGATACAGCGCCATATACTTGCACAACCTATATTTGAAATCTGATTAGTGCACAAATAGACCCCAATCCTACAGTTAGATACAGCGGCATATCCCAGCACAACCTATAACTGTTATCTGTTAAGTGCACAAATAGACCCCAATCCTACATTTAGATACAGTGGCATATCCCAGCACAAAGTATAACTGTTGTCTGTTAAGTGCACAAATAGTCCCCAATCCTACAGTTAGATACAGCACCATATCCCAGCACAACCTATAACTGTTATCTGTTAAGTGCACAAATAGACCCCAATCCTACAGTTAGATACATCAGCAAATCCCAGCACAACCTATAACCGTTATCTGTTAAGGGCACAAATAGTCCCGAAAGCTACAGTTAGATACAGCAGCATATCCCAGCACAACCTATATTTGTTATCTGTTTAGTGCACAAATAGACCCCAATCCTACAGTTAGATACAGCAGCATATCCCAGCACAACCTATAACTGTTATCTGTTAAGTGCACAATTAGACCCCAAGCCTACGGTTAGATACAGCACCATATCCCAGCAAAACCTATATTTGTTATTCGTTTAGTGCACAAATGGACCCCAATCCTACAGTTAGATACAGCAGCATATACCGGCACAACCTTTATTTGTTATCTGTTAAGTGCACAAATAGACCCCAATCCTACAGTTAGATACAGCAGCATATTCCAGCACAACCTTTTTTTGTTATCTGTTTAGTGCACAAATAGACCCCAATCCTACAGTTATATACAGCGGCATATCCCAGCACAACCTATAACTGTTATCTGTTAAGTGCACAAATAGACCCCAATCCTACCGTTAGATACAGAGGTATATCCCAGCACAACCTATAACTGTTATCTGTTAAGTTCCAGTCCTACAGTTAGATACAGCGGCATATCCCAGCCCAACCTATAACTGTTATCTGTTAAGTGCACAAAGAGTCCCCAATCCTACAGTTAGATACAGCACCATATACTTGCACAACCTATATTTGTTATCTGTTTAGTGCACAAATAGAACCCAATCTTACAGTTAGATGCAGAAGCATATCCCAGCACAACCTATATTTGTTATCTGTTTGGTGCACAAATAGACCCCAATCCTACAGTTAGATACAGCAGCATATTCCAGCACAACCTGTATTTGTTATCTGTTTAGTGCACAAATAGACCCCAATCCTACAGTTAGATACAGCAGCATATACCAGTACAATCTATATTTGTTATCTGTTTGGTGCACAAATAGACCCCAATCCTACGGTTAGATACAGCACCACACCCCAGCACAACCTATATTTGTAATCTGTTTAGTGCACAAATAGACCCCAATCCTGCAGTTAGATACAGCAGCATATCCCAGCACAACCTTTATTTGTTATTTGTTAAGTGCACAAATAGACCCCAAGCCTACAGTTAGATACAGCAGGATATCCCAGCACAACCTATATTTGTTATCTGTTTCGTGCACAAATAGACCCCAATCCTACAGTTAGAAACAGCAGCATATCCCAGCACAACCTATATTTGTTATCTGTATAGTGCACAAATAGACCCCAATCCTACAGTTAGATACAGCAGCATCTCCCAGCACAACCTATAACTGTTATCTGTTAAGTGCACAATTAGACCCCAGGCCTACGGTTAGATACAGCACCATATACCAACACAACCAATATTTGTTATCTGTTAAGTGCACAAATAGACCCCAAACCTACAGTTAGTTACAGTACCATATACCAGAACAACCTATATTTGTTATCTGTTTAGTACACAAATAGACCCCAATCCTACAGTTAGATACAGCAGCATATCCCAGCACAACCTATATTTGTTATCTGTTAAGTGCACAATTAGACCCCAGGCCTACAGTTAGTTACAGTACCATATACCAGCACAACCTATATTTGTTATCTGTTTAGTACACAAATAGACCCCAATCCTACAGTTAGATACAGCAGCAAATCCCAGCACAACCTATATTTTAAATCTGATTATTACACAAATAGACCCCAATCCTACAGTTAGATACAGAGGCATATCCCAGCAGAACATATATTTGAAAATTCATTAGTGCACAAATAGACCCCAATCCTACAGTTAGATACAGCGGCATATCCCAGCACAACCTATAACTGTTATCTGTTAAGTGCACAGATAGACCCCAATCCTACAGTTAGATACATCAGCATATCCCAGCACAACCTATAACTGTTATGTTAAGGGCACAAATACTCCCCAATTCTACTGTTAGATACAGCAGCATATCCCAGCACAACCTATATTTTATCTGTTAAGTGCACAATTAGACCCCAATCCTACAGTTAGACACAGCACCATATCCCAGCACAACCTATAACTGTTATCTGTTAAGTGCAACAATAGACCTTAATATTACAGTTAGACACAGCGGCATATCCTAGCACAACCTATAACTGTTATCTGTTAAGTGCACAAATAGACCTCAATCCTACAGTTAGATACAGCGGCATATCCCAGCACAACCTATAACTGTTATCTGTTAAGTGCACAAGTAGACCCCAATCCTACAGTTAGATACAGCACCATATCCCAGCACAACCTATAACTGTTATCTGATAAGTGCACAAATAGACCTTAATCGTACAGTTAGATACAGCGGCATATCCTAACACAACCTATAACTGTTATCTCTTAAGTGCACAAATAGACCCCAATCCTACAGTTAGATACAGCGGCATATCCCAGCACAACGTATAACTGTTATCTCTTAAATGCACAATTAGACCCCTATCCTACAGTTAGATACAGCAGCATATACCAGCACAACCTAAAACTGTTATCTGTTAAGTGCACAAATGGACCCCAAACCTACAGTTAGATACAGCACCATATACCAGCAGAACCTATATATAAAATCTGATTAGTGCACAAATAGACCCCAATCCTACAGTTAGATACAGCGGCATATCCCAGCACAACCTATAACTGTTATCTGTTAAGTGCACAAATAGACCCCAATCCTACAGGTAGATAATCAGCAAATCCCAGCACAACCTATAACTGTTATCCGTTAAGTGCACAAATAGACCCCAATCATACAGTTAGATACAGCGACATATCCCAGCACAACCTATAACTGTTATCTGTTAAGTGCACAAATAGACACCAAGCCTACGGTTAGATACAGCACCATATCCCAGCACAACCTATATTTGTAATCTGTTTAGTGCAGAATTAGACCCCAATCCTACGGTTACATACAGCAGCATATCCCAGCACAACCTATAACTGTTATCTGTTAAGTGCACAAATAGACCCCAATCCTACACTTAGATACAGCAGCATATCCCAGCGCAACCTATATTTGTTATCTGTTTAGTGCACAAATAGACACCAAGCCTACGGTTAGATACAGCACCATATCCCAGCACAACCTATATTTGTAATCTGTTTAGTGCACAAATAGACCCCAATCCTACGTTAGATACAGCAGCATATCCCAGCACAACCTATATTTGTAATCTGTTTAGTGCACAAATAGACCCCAATCCTACGGTTAGATACAGCACCATATCCCAGCACAACCTATATTTGTTATCTGTTTAGTGCACAAATAGACCCCAATCCTACAGTTAGATACAGCAGCATAATGCAGCACAACCTGTTTTTGTTATCTGTTTAGTGCACAAATAGACCGCAATCCTACAGTTAGATACAGCGGCATATCCCAGCACAACCTATAACTGTTATCTGTTAAGTGCACAAATAGGCCCCAATCCTACAGTTAGATACAGTGGCATATCGCAGCACAACCTATAACTGTTATCTGTTAAGTTCCAATCCTACAGAAAGATACAGCGGCATATCCCAGCACAACCTATAACTGTTATCTGTTAAGTGCACAAATAGTCCCCAATCCTACAGTTAGATACAGCACCATATACTTGCACAACCTATATTTGTTATCTGTTTTTTGCACAAATAGAACCCAATCTTACAGTTAGATACAGAAGCATATCCCAGCACAACCTATATTTGTTATCTGTTTGGTGCACAAATAGACCCCAATCCTACAGTAAGATACAGCAGCATATTCCAGCACAACCTGTATTTGTTATCTGTTTAGTGCACAAATAGACCCCAATCCTACAGTTAGATACAGCAGCATATACCAGCACAACCTATATTTGTTATCTGTTTGGTGCACAAATAGACCCCAATCCTACGGTTAGATACAGCACCATATCCCAGCACAACCTATATTTGTTATCTGTTTAGTGCACCAATAGACCGCAATCCTACAGTTAGATACAGCAGCATATCCCAGCACTACCTATATTTGTTATCTGTTTAGTGCACAAATAGACACCAAGCCTACAGTTAGATACAGCACCATACCCCAGCACAACCTATATTTGTAATCTGTTTAGTGCACAAATGGACCCTAATCCTGCAGTTAGATACAGCAGCATATCCCAGCACAACCTATAACTGTTATCTGTTAAGTGCACAATTAGACTCCAAGCCTACGGTTAGATTTAGCACCATATCCCAGCACAACCTATATTTGTTATCCGTTTAGTGCACAAATAGACCCCAGTCCTACAGTTAGATACAGCAGCATATACCTGCACAACCTTTATTTGTTATCTGTTAAGTGCACAAATAGACCCCAATCCTACAGTTAGATACAGCAGCATATTCCAGCACAACCTGTTTTTGTTATCTTTTTAGTGCACAAATAGACCCCAATCCTACAGTTAGATACAGCAGCATATCCCAGCGCAACCTATAACTGTTATCTGTTAAGTGCCCAATTAGACCCCAGGCCTACAGTTAGATACAGCACCATATACCAGCAGAACCTATATTTGAAATCTGATTAGTTTACAAATAGACCTTAATCCTACAGTTAGATACAGCGGCATATCCTAACACAACCTATAACTGTTATCTGTTAAGTGCACAAATAGACCCCAAACCTACAGTTAGATACAGCACCATATACCAGCAGAACCTATAACTGTTATGTGTTAAGTGGACAAATAGACCCCAATCCTACAGTTAGATACAGCGGCATATCCCAGCACAACCTATAACTGTTACCTGTTAAGTGCACAAATAGACCCCAATCCTACAGTTAGATACAGCGGCATATCCCAGCACAACCTATAACTGTTATCTGTTAAGCGCACAAATAGACCCCAATCCTACAGTTATATACAGCAGCATATATCAGCACAACCTCTAACTGTTATCTGTTAAGTGCACAAATAGACCCCAAACCTACAGTTAGATACTAACCATATACCAGCAGAACTTATATATATAAAATCTGATTAGTGCACAAATAGACCCCAATCCTACAGTTAGATACAGCAGCATATACTTGCACAACCTATATTTGTTATCTGTTTATTGCACAAATAGAACCCAATCCTACAGTTAGATACAGCAGCATATCCCAGCGCAACCTATATTTGTTATCTGTTTAGTGCACAAATAGACACCAAGCCTACGGTTAGATACAGCACCATATCCCAGCACAACCTATATTTGTAATCTGTTTAGTGTCGAAATAGACTCCAATCCTACGGTTAGATACAGCACAATATCCCAGCAAAACCTAAATTTGTTATCTGTTTAGTGCACAAATAGACCCCAATCCTACAGTTAGATACAGCAGCATATCCCAGCACAACCTATAACTGTTATCTGTTAAGTGCACAATTAGGCCCCAAGCCTACGGTTAGATACAGCAACATATCCCTGCACAACCTATATTTTTAATCTGTTTAGTGCTCAATTAGAACCCAGGCCTACGGTTAGATACAGTACCATATACCAAAACAACCTCTATTTGTTATATGTTAAGTGCACAAATAGACCCCAATCCTACAGCTAGTTACTGTACCATATACCAGCACAACCTATATTTGTTATCTGTTTGGTACACAAATAGACCCGAATCCTACAGTTAGATACAGCAGCATATCCCAGCACAACCTATATTTGTTATCTGTTTAGTTTACAAATAGACCCCAATCCTACAGTTAGATACAGCAGCATATCCCACCACAAACTATAACTGTTATCTGTTAAGTGCACAACTAGACCCCAGGCCTATGGTTAGATACAGCACCATATACCAACACAACCTGTATTTGTTATCTGTTAAGAGCACAATTAGACCCCAAGCCTACAGTTAGATACAGCAGCTTATCCCAGCACAACCTATATTTGTTATCTGTTTAGTACACAAATAGGCCCGAATCCTGCAGTTAGATACAGCAGCATATATCTGCACAACCTTTATTTGTTATCTGTTAAGTGCACAAATAGACCCCAATCCTACAGTTAGATACAGCAGCATATCCCAGCACAACCTATATTTGTTATCTGTTTAGTGCACAAATAGACACCAACCCTACGGTTAGATACAGCACCATATCCCTGCACAACCTATATTTTTAATCTGTATAGTGCACAAATAGACCCGAATCCTACGGTTAGATACAGCACCATATTCCAGCACAACCTATATTTGTTATCGGTTTAGTGCACAAATAGACCCCAATCTTACAGTTAGATACAGCAGCATATCCCAGCACAACCTATAACTGTTATCTGTTAAGTGCACAATTAGACACAAGCCTACGTTTAGATACAGCACCATATACCAGCAGAACCTATATTTGAAATCTGAATAGTTTACAAATAGACCTTAATCCTACAGTTAGATACAGCGGCATATCCTAACACAACCTATAACTGTTATCTGTTAAGTGCACAAATAGACCCCAAACCTACAGTTAGATACAGCACCATATACCAGCAGAACCTATAACTGTTATGTGTTAAGTGCACAAATAGACCCCAATCCTACAGTTAGATACAGCGGCATATCCCAGCACAACCTATAACTGTTATCTGTTAAGCGCACACATAGACCCCAATCCTACAGTTAGATACAGCGGCATATCCCAGCACAACCTATAACTGTTATCTGGTAAGTGCACAAATAGACCCCAATCCTACAGTTAGATACAGCAGCATATCCCAGCACAACCTATAACTGTTATCTGTTAAGTGCACAATTAGGCCCCAATCTTACAGTTAGATACAGCAGCATATCCCAGCACAACCTATATTTTTAAACTGTTTAGTGCACAATTAGAACCCAGGCCTACGATTAGATACAGTACCATATACCAAAACAACCTCTATTTGTTATATGTTAAGTGCACAAATAGACCCCAATCCTACAGCTAGTTTCTGTACCATATACCAGCACAACCTATATTTGTTATCTGTTTGGTACACAAATAGACCCGAATCCTACAGTTAGATACAGCAGCATATCCCAGCACAACCTATATTTGTTATCTGTTTAGTTTACAAATAGACCCCAATCCTACAGTTAGATACAGCAGCATATCCCACCACAAACTATAACTGTTATCTGTTAAGTGCACAATTAGACCCCAGGGCTATGGTTAGATACAGCACCATATACCAACACAACCTATATTTGGTATCTGTTTAGTACACAAATAGGCCCCAATCCTGCAGTTAGATACAGCAGCATATATCTGCACAACCTTTATTTGATATCTGTTAAGTGCAAAAATAGACCCCAATCCTACAGTTAGATACAGCACCATATCCCAGCACAACCTATATTTGTTATCGGTTTAGTGCACAAACAGACCCCAATCTTACAGTTAGATACAGCAGCATATCCCAGCACAACCTATAACTGTTATCTGTTAAGTGCACAATTAGACCCCAGGCCTACGGTTAGATACAGCACCATATACCAACACAACCTCTATTTGTTATCTGTTAAGTGCACAAATAGACCCAATCCTACAGTTAGATACAGCAGCATATCCCAGCACAACCTATATTTGTTATCTGTTTAGTGCACAAATAGACCCCAATCCTACAGTTAGATACAGCAGCATATCCCAGCACAACCTATATTTGTTATCTGTTTAGTGCACAAATAGACCCCAATCCTACAGTTAGAAACAGCAGCATATTCCAGCACAACCTGTTTTTGTTATATTTTTAGTGCACAAATAGACCCCAATCCTACAGTTAGATACAGCAGCATATCCCAGCACAACCTATAACTGTTATCTGTTAAGTACACAATTAGACCCCAGGCCTACGGTTAGATACAGCACCATATACCAACACAACCTCTATTTGTTATCTGTTAAGTGCACAAATAGACACCAATCCTACAGTTAGATACAGCAGCATATCCCAGCACAACCTCTAACTGTTATATGTTAAGTGCACAATTAGACTTAAGCCTACAGTTAGATACAGCACATTATCCCAGCACAACCTATATTTGAAATCTGATTAGTGCACAAATAGCCCCCAATCCTACAGTGAGATACAGCGGCATATACCAGCACAACATATAACTGTTTTCTGTTAAGTGCACAAATTGTCCCCACTTCTACTGTTAGATACAGCACCATATACTTGCACAACCTATATTTGAAATCTGATTAGTGCACAAATAGACCCCAATCCTACAGTTAGATACAGCGGCATATCCCAGCACAACCTATAACTGTTATCTGTTAAGTGCACAAATAGACCCCAATCCTACAGTTAGATACAGTGGCATAGCCCAGCACAAAGTATAACTGTTGTCTGTTAAGTGCACAAATAGACCCCAATCCTACAGTTAGATACAGCACCATATCCCAGCACAACCTATAACTGTTATCTGTTAAGTGCACAAATAGACCCCAATCCTACAGTTAGATACATCAGCAAATCCCAGCACAACCTATAACCGTTATCTGTTAAGGGCACAAATAGTCCCGAAAGCTGCAGTTAGATACAGCACCATATACTTGCACAACCTATATTTGAAATCTGATTAGTGCACAAATAGACCCCAATCCTACAGTTAGATACAGCGGCATATCCCAGCACAACCTATAACTGTTATCTGTTAAGTGCACAAATAGACCCCAATCCTACATTTAGATACAGTGGCATATCCCAGCACAAAGTATAACTGTTGTCTGTTAAGTGCACAAATAGTCCCCAATCCTACAGTTAGATACAGCACCATATCCCAGCACAACCTATAACTGTTATCTGTTAAGTGCACAAATAGACCCCAATCCTACAGTTAGATACATCAGCAAATCCCAGCACAACCTATAACCGTTATCTGTTAAGGGCACAAATAGTCCCGAAAGCTACAGTTAGATACAGCAGCATATCCCAGCACAACCTATATTTGTTATCTGTTTAGTGCACAAATAGACCCCAATCCTACAGTTAGATACAGCAGCATATCCCAGCACAACCTATAACTGTTATCTGTTAAGTGCACAATTAGACCCCAAGCCTACGGTTAGATACAGCACCATATCCCAGCAAAACCTATATTTGTTATTCGTTTAGTGCACAAATGGACCCCAATCCTACAGTTAGATACAGCAGCATATACCGGCACAACCTTTATTTGTTATCTGTTAAGTGCACAAATAGACCCCAATCCTACAGTTAGATACAGCAGCATATTCCAGCACAACCTTTTTTTGTTATCTGTTTAGTGCACAAATAGACCCCAATCCTACAGTTATATACAGCGGCATATCCCAGCACAACCTATAACTGTTATCTGTTAAGTGCACAAATAGACCCCAATCCTACCGTTAGATACAGAGGTATATCCCAGCACAACCTATAACTGTTATCTGTTAAGTTCCAGTCCTACAGTTAGATACAGCGGCATATCCCAGCCCAACCTATAACTGTTATCTGTTAAGTGCACAAAGAGTCCCCAATCCTACAGTTAGATACAGCACCATATACTTGCACAACCTATATTTGTTATCTGTTTAGTGCACAAATAGAACCCAATCTTACAGTTAGATGCAGAAGCATATCCCAGCACAACCTATATTTGTTATCTGTTTGGTGCACAAATAGACCCCAATCCTACAGTTAGATACAGCAGCATATTCCAGCACAACCTGTATTTGTTATCTGTTTAGTGCACAAATAGACCCCAATCCTACAGTTAGATACAGCAGCATATACCAGTACAATCTATATTTGTTATCTGTTTGGTGCACAAATAGACCCCAATCCTACGGTTAGATACAGCACCACACCCCAGCACAACCTATATTTGTAATCTGTTTAGTGCACAAATAGACCCCAATCCTGCAGTTAGATACAGCAGCATATCCCAGCACAACCTTTATTTGTTATTTGTTAAGTGCACAAATAGACCCCAAGCCTACAGTTAGATACAGCAGGATATCCCAGCACAACCTATATTTGTTATCTGTTTCGTGCACAAATAGACCCCAATCCTACAGTTAGAAACAGCAGCATATCCCAGCACAACCTATATTTGTTATCTGTATAGTGCACAAATAGACCCCAATCCTACAGTTAGATACAGCAGCATCTCCCAGCACAACCTATAACTGTTATCTGTTAAGTGCACAATTAGACCCCAGGCCTACGGTTAGATACAGCACCATATACCAACACAACCAATATTTGTTATCTGTTAAGTGCACAAATAGACCCCAAACCTACAGTTAGTTACAGTACCATATACCAGAACAACCTATATTTGTTATCTGTTTAGTACACAAATAGACCCCAATCCTACAGTTAGATACAGCAGCATATCCCAGCACAACCTATATTTGTTATCTGTTAAGTGCACAATTAGACCCCAGGCCTACAGTTAGTTACAGTACCATATACCAGCACAACCTATATTTGTTATCTGTTTAGTACACAAATAGACCCCAATCCTACAGTTAGATACAGCAGCAAATCCCAGCACAACCTATATTTTAAATCTGATTATTACACAAATAGACCCCAATCCTACAGTTAGATACAGAGGCATATCCCAGCAGAACATATATTTGAAAATTCATTAGTGCACAAATAGACCCCAATCCTACAGTTAGATACAGCGGCATATCCCAGCACAACCTATAACTGTTATCTGTTAAGTGCACAGATAGACCCCAATCCTACAGTTAGATACATCAGCATATCCCAGCACAACCTATAACTGTTATGTTAAGGGCACAAATACTCCCCAATTCTACTGTTAGATACAGCAGCATATCCCAGCACAACCTATATTTTATCTGTTAAGTGCACAATTAGACCCCAATCCTACAGTTAGACACAGCACCATATCCCAGCACAACCTATAACTGTTATCTGTTAAGTGCAACAATAGACCTTAATATTACAGTTAGACACAGCGGCATATCCTAGCACAACCTATAACTGTTATCTGTTAAGTGCACAAATAGACCTCAATCCTACAGTTAGATACAGCGGCATATCCCAGCACAACCTATAACTGTTATCTGTTAAGTGCACAAATAGACCCCAATCCTACAGTTAGATACAGCACCATATCCCAGCACAACCTATAACTGTTATCTGATAAGTGCACAAATAGACCTTAATCGTACAGTTAGATACAGCGGCATATCCTAACACAACCTATAACTGTTATCTCTTAAGTGCACAAATAGACCCCAATCCTACAGTTAGATACAGCGGCATATCCCAGCACAACGTATAACTGTTATCTCTTAAATGCACAATTAGACCCCTATCCTACAGTTAGATACAGCAGCATATACCAGCACAACCTAAAACTGTTATCTGTTAAGTGCACAAATGGACCCCAAACCTACAGTTAGATACAGCACCATATACCAGCAGAACCTATATATAAAATCTGATTAGTGCACAAATAGACCCCAATCCTACAGTTAGATACAGCGGCATATCCCAGCACAACCTATAACTGTTATCTGTTAAGTGCACAAATAGACCCCAATCCTACAGGTAGATAATCAGCAAATCCCAGCACAACCTATAACTGTTATCCGTTAAGTGCACAAATAGACCCCAATCATACAGTTAGATACAGCGACATATCCCAGCACAACCTATAACTGTTATCTGTTAAGTGCACAAATAGACACCAAGCCTACGGTTAGATACAGCACCATATCCCAGCACAACCTATATTTGTAATCTGTTTAGTGCAGAATTAGACCCCAATCCTACGGTTACATACAGCAGCATATCCCAGCACAACCTATAACTGTTATCTGTTAAGTGCACAAATAGACCCCAATCCTACACTTAGATACAGCAGCATATCCCAGCGCAACCTATATTTGTTATCTGTTTAGTGCACAAATAGACACCAAGCCTACGGTTAGATACAGCACCATATCCCAGCACAACCTATATTTGTAATCTGTTTAGTGCACAAATAGACCCCAATCCTACGTTAGATACAGCAGCATATCCCAGCACAACCTATATTTGTAATCTGTTTAGTGCACAAATAGACCCCAATCCTACGGTTAGATACAGCACCATATCCCAGCACAACCTATATTTGTTATCTGTTTAGTGCACAAATAGACCCCAATCCTACAGTTAGATACAGCAGCATAATGCAGCACAACCTGTTTTTGTTATCTGTTTAGTGCACAAATAGACCGCAATCCTACAGTTAGATACAGCGGCATATCCCAGCACAACCTATAACTGTTATCTGTTAAGTGCACAAATAGGCCCCAATCCTACAGTTAGATACAGTGGCATATCGCAGCACAACCTATAACTGTTATCTGTTAAGTTCCAATCCTACAGAAAGATACAGCGGCATATCCCAGCACAACCTATAACTGTTATCTGTTAAGTGCACAAATAGTCCCCAATCCTACAGTTAGATACAGCACCATATACTTGCACAACCTATATTTGTTATCTGTTTTTTGCACAAATAGAACCCAATCTTACAGTTAGATACAGAAGCATATCCCAGCACAACCTATATTTGTTATCTGTTGGGTCACAAATAGACCCCAATCCTACAGTAAGATACAGCAGCATATTCCAGCACAACCTGTATTTGTTATCTGTTTAGTGCACAAATAGACCCCAATCCTACAGTTAGATACAGCAGCATATACCAGCACAACCTATATTTGTTATCTGTTTGGTGCACAAATAGACCCCAATCCTACGGTTAGATACAGCACCATATCCCAGCACAACCTATATTTGTTATCTGTTTAGTGCACCAATAGACCGCAATCCTACAGTTAGATACAGCAGCATATCCCAGCACTACCTATATTTGTTATCGGTTTAGTGCACAAATAGACACCAAGCCTACAGTTAGATACAGCACCATACCCCAGCACAACCTATATTTGTAATCTGTTTAGTGCACAAATGGACCCTAATCCTGCAGTTAGATACAGCAGCATATCCCAGCACAACCTATAACTGTTATCTGTTAAGTGCACAATTAGACTCCAAGCCTACGGTTAGATTTAGCACCATATCCCAGCACAACCTATATTTGTTATCCGTTTAGTGCACAAATAGACCCCAGTCCTACAGTTAGATACAGCAGCATATACCTGCACAACCTTTATTTGTTATCTGTTAAGTGCACAAATAGACCCCAATCCTACAGTTAGATACAGCAGCATATTCCAGCACAACCTGTTTTTGTTATCTTTTTAGTGCACAAATAGACCCCAATCCTACAGTTAGATACAGCAGCATATCCCAGCGCAACCTATAACTGTTATCTGTTAAGTGCCCAATTAGACCCCAGGCCTACAGTTAGATACAGCACCATATACCAGCAGAACCTATATTTGAAATCTGATTAGTTTACAAATAGACCTTAATCCTACAGTTAGATACAGCGGCATATCCTAACACAACCTATAACTGTTATCTGTTAAGTGCACAAATAGACCCCAAACCTACAGTTAGATACAGCACCATATACCAGCAGAACCTATAACTGTTATGTGTTAAGTGGACAAATAGACCCCAATCCTACAGTTAGATACAGCGGCATATCCCAGCACAACCTATAACTGTTACCTGTTAAGTGCACAAATAGACCCCAATCCTACAGTTAGATACAGCGGCATATCCCAGCACAACCTATAACTGTTATCTGTTAAGCGCACAAATAGACCCCAATCCTACAGTTATATACAGCAGCATATATCAGCACAACCTCTAACTGTTATCTGTTAAGTGCACAAATAGACCCCAAACCTACAGTTAGATACTAACCATATACCAGCAGAACTTATATATATAAAATCTGATTAGTGCACAAATAGACCCCAATCCTACAGTTAGATACAGCAGCATATACTTGCACAACCTATATTTGTTATCTGTTTATTGCACAAATAGAACCCAATCCTACAGTTAGATACAGCAGCATATCCCAGCGCAACCTATATTTGTTATCTGTTTAGTGCACAAATAGACACCAAGCCTACGGTTAGATACAGCACCATATCCCAGCACAACCTATATTTGTAATCTGTTTAGTGTCGAAATAGACTCCAATCCTACGGTTAGATACAGCACAATATCCCAGCAAAACCTAAATTTGTTATCTGTTTAGTGCACAAATAGACCCCAATCCTACAGTTAGATACAGCAGCATATCCCAGCACAACCTATAACTGTTATCTGTTAAGTGCACAATTAGGCCCCAAGCCTACGGTTAGATACAGCAACATATCCCTGCACAACCTATATTTTTAATCTGTTTAGTGCTCAATTAGAACCCAGGCCTACGGTTAGATACAGTACCATATACCAAAACAACCTCTATTTGTTATATGTTAAGTGCACAAATAGACCCCAATCCTACAGCTAGTTACTGTACCATATACCAGCACAACCTATATTTGTTATCTGTTTGGTACACAAATAGACCCGAATCCTACAGTTAGATACAGCAGCATATCCCAGCACAACCTATATTTGTTATCTGTTTAGTTTACAAATAGACCCCAATCCTACAGTTAGATACAGCAGCATATCCCACCACAAACTATAACTGTTATCTGTTAAGTGCACAACTAGACCCCAGGCCTATGGTTAGATACAGCACCATATACCAACACAACCTGTATTTGTTATCTGTTAAGAGCACAATTAGACCCCAAGCCTACAGTTAGATACAGCAGCTTATCCCAGCACAACCTATATTTGTTATCTGTTTAGTACACAAATAGGCCCGAATCCTGCAGTTAGATACAGCAGCATATATCTGCACAACCTTTATTTGTTATCTGTTAAGTGCACAAATAGACCCCAATCCTACAGTTAGATACAGCAGCATATCCCAGCACAACCTATATTTGTTATCTGTTTAGTGCACAAATAGACACCAACCCTACGGTTAGATACAGCACCATATCCCTGCACAACCTATATTTTTAATCTGTATAGTGCACAAATAGACCCGAATCCTACGGTTAGATACAGCACCATATTCCAGCACAACCTATATTTGTTATCGGTTTAGTGCACAAATAGACCCCAATCTTACAGTTAGATACAGCAGCATATCCCAGCACAACCTATAACTGTTATCTGTTAAGTGCACAATTAGACACAAGCCTACGTTTAGATACAGCACCATATACCAGCAGAACCTATATTTGAAATCTGAATAGTTTACAAATAGACCTTAATCCTACAGTTAGATACAGCGGCATATCCTAACACAACCTATAACTGTTATCTGTTAAGTGCACAAATAGACCCCAAACCTACAGTTAGATACAGCACCATATACCAGCAGAACCTATAACTGTTATGTGTTAAGTGCACAAATAGACCCCAATCCTACAGTTAGATACAGCGGCATATCCCAGCACAACCTATAACTGTTATCTGTTAAGCGCACACATAGACCCCAATCCTACAGTTAGATACAGCAGCATATACCAGCACAACCTCTAACTGTTATCTGTTAAGTGCACAAATAGACCCCAAACCTACAGTTAGATACTAACCATATACCAGCAGAACTTATATATATAAAATCTGATTAGTGCACAAATAGACCCCAATCCTACAGTTAGATACAGCAGCATATTCCAGCACAACCTGTTTTTGTTATCTGTTTAGTGCACAAATAGACCCCAATCCTACAGTTAGATACAGCAGCATATCCCAGCACAACCTATAACTGTTATCTGTTAAGTGCACAAATAGACCCCAATCCTACAGTTAGATACAGCGGCATATACCAGCACAACCTATAACTGTTATCAGTTAAGTGCAGAAATAGACCCCAATCCTACAGTTAGATACAGCGGCATATCCCAGCACAACCTGTAACTGTTATCTGTTAAGTGCACAAATAGAACCCAATCCTACAGCTAGATACAGCGGCATATACCAGCGCAACATATAGCTGTTATCTGTAAAGTGTACAAATAGACCCCAATCCTAGGGTTAGATACAGCGACATATCCCAGAACAACCTATAACTGTTATCTGTTAAGTGCACAAATAGACCCCAATCCTACAGTTAGATACAGTTGCATATCCCAACACAACCAATAACTGTTATCTGTTAAGTGCACAAATAGACGCCAATCCTAGGGTTAGATACAGCACCATATCCGAATACAACCTATAACTGTTATCTGTTAAGTGCACAAATAGTCCCCAATTCTACTGTTAGATACAGCAGCATATACTTGCACAACCTATATTTGTTATCTGTTAAGTGCACAATTAGACCCCAATCCTACAGTTAGATACAGCACCATATCGCTGCACAACCTATTACTGTTATCTGTTAAGTGCACAAATAGACCTTAATCGTACAGTTAGATACAGCGGCATATCCTAGCACAACCTATAACTGTTATCTGTTAAGTGCACAAATAGACCCCAATCCTACAGTTAGATACAGCGGCATATACCAGCACAACCTATAACTGTTATCTGTTAAGTGCAGAAATAGACCCCAATCCTACAGTTAGATACAGCGGCATATCCCAGCACAACCAATAACTGTTATCTGTTAAGTGCACAAATAGAACCCAATCCTACAGTTAGATACAGCGGCATATACCAGCGCAACCTATAACTGTTATCTGTTAAGTGTACAAATAGACCCCAATCCTAGGGTTAGATACAGCGACATATCCCAGAACAACCTATAACTGTTATCTGTTAAGTGCACAAATAGACCCCAATCCTACAGTTAGATACAGTTGCATATCCCAACACAACCTATAACTGTTATCTGTTAAGTGCACAAATAGACGCCAATCCTAGGGTTAGATACAGCACCATATCCGAATACAACCTATAACTGTTATCTGTTAAGTGCACAATTAGGCCCCAAGCCTACGGTTAGATACAGCAACATATCCCTGCACAACCTATATTTTTAATCTGTTTAGTGCTCAATTAGAACCCAGGCCTACGGTTAGATACAGCGGCATATCCCTGCACAACCTATAACTGTTATCTGTTAAGTGCACAAATAGACCCCAATCCTACAGTTAGATACAGTGGCATATCCCAGCACAACCTATAACTGTTATCTGTTAAGTGCACAAATAGTCCCCAATCCTACAGTTAGATACAGCACCATATACTTGCACAGCCTATATTTGTTATCTGTTTATTGCACAAATAGAACCCAATCTTACAGTTAGATACAGAAGCATATCCCAGCACATCCTATATTTGTTATCTCTTTGGTGCACAAATAGACCCCAATCCTACAGCTAGTTACTGTACCATATACCAGCACAACCTATATTTGTTATCTGTTTGGTACACAAATAGACCCGAATCCTACAGTTAGATACAGCAGCTTATCCCAGCACAACCTATATTTGTTATCTGTTTAGTACACAAATAGGCCCGAATCCTGCAGTTAGATACAGCAGCATATATCTGCACAACCTTTATTTGTTATCTGTTAAGTGCACAAATAGACCCCAATCCTAGAGTTAGATACAGCAGCATATCCCAGCACAACCTATATTTGTTATCTGTTTAGTGCACAAATAGACATCAACCCTACGGTTAGATACAGCACCATATCCCTGCACAACCTATATTTTTAATGTTTAGTGCACAAATAGACCCGAATCCTACGGTTAGATACAGCACCATATCCCAGCACAACCTATATTTGTTATCGGTTTAGTGCACAAATAGACCCCAATCTTACAGTTAGATACAGCAGCATATCCCAGCACAACCTATAACTGTTATCTGTTAAGTGCACAATTAGACTCCAAGCCTACGTTTAGATACAGCACCAAATCCCAGCAAAACCTATATTTGTTATCCATTTAGTGCACAAATGGACCCCAATCCTACAGTTAGATACAGCAGCATATACCTGCACAACCTTTATTTGTTATCTGTTAAGTGCACAAATAGACCCCAATCCCACAGTTAGATACAGCAGCATATCCCAGCACAACCTATATTTGTTATCTGTTTAGTGCACAAATAGACACCAAGCCTACGGTTAGATACAGCACCATATCCCAGCACAACCTATATTTGTTATCTGTTTAGTGCACAAATAGACCCCAATCCTACAATTAGATACAGCGGCATATCCCTGCACAACCTATAACTGTTATCTGTTAAGTGCACAAATAGACCCCAATCCTACAGTTAGATACAGTGGCATATCCCAGCACAACCTATAACTGTTATCTGTTAAGTGCACAAATAGTCCCCAATCCTACAGTTAGATACAGCACCATATACTTGCACAGCCTATATTTGTTATCTGTTTATTGCACAAATAGAACCCAATCTTACAGTTAGATACAGAAGCATATCCCAGCACATCCTATATTTGTTATCTCTTTGGTGCACAAATAGACCCCAATCCTACAGTTAGATACAGCACCATACCCCAGCACAACCTATATTTGTAATCTGTTTAGTGCACAAATAGACCCCAATCCTGCAGTTAGATACAGCAGCATATCCCAGCACAAACTATAACTGTTATCTGTTAAGTTCCAATCCTACAGTTAGATACAGCGGCATATCCCAGCACAACCTATAACTGTTATCTGTTAAGTGCACAAATAGTCCCCAATCCTACAGTTAGATACAGCACCATATACTTGCACAGCCTATATTTGTTATCTGTTTATTGCACAAATAGAACCCAATCTTACAGTTAGATACAGCAGCTTATCCCAGGACAACCTATATTTGTTATCTGTTTAGTACACAAATAGGGCCGAATCCTGCAGTTAGATACAGCAGCATATATCTGCACAACCTTTATTTGTTATCTGTTAAGTGCACAAATAGACCCCAATCCTACAGTTAGATACAGCAGCATATCCCAGCACAACCTATATTTGTTATCTGTTTAGTGCACAAATAGACACCAACCCTACGGTTAGATACAGCACCATATCCCTGCACAACCTATATTTTTAATCTGTTTAGTGCACAAATAGACCCCAATCCTACGATTAGATACAGCACCATATCCCAGCACAACCTATATTTGTTATCGGTTTAGTGCACAAATAGACCCCAATCTTACAGTTAGATACAGCAGCATATCCCAGCACAACCTATAACTGTTATCTGTTAAGTGCACAATTAGACCCCAAGCCTACGTTTAGATACAGCACCATATCCCAGCAAAACCTATATTTGTTATCCATTTAGTGCACAAATGGACCCCAATCCTACAGTTAGATACAGCAGCATATACCTGCACAACCTTTATTTGTTATCTGTTAAGTGCACAAATAGACCCCAATCCCACAGTTAGATACAGCAGCATATCCCAGCACAACCTATATTTGTTATCTGTTTAGTGCACAAATAGACACCAAGCCTACGGTTAGATACAGCACCATATACTTGCCCAGCCTATATTTGTTATCTGTTTATTGCACAAATAGAACCCAACTTACAGTTAGATACAGAAGCATATCCCAGCACAACCTATATTTGTTATCTGTTTGGTGCACAAATAGACCCCAATCCTACAGTTAGATACAGCAGCTTATCCCAGCACAACCTATATTTGTTATCTGTTTAGTACACAAATTGGCCCGAATCCTGCAGTTAGATACAGCAGCATATATCTGCACAACCTTTATTTGTTATCTGTTAAGTGCACAAATAGACCCCAATCCTACAGTTAGATACAGTGGCATATCCCAGCACAACCTATAACTGTTATCTGTTAAGTTCCAATCCTACAGTTAGATACAGCGGCATATCCCAGCACAACCTATAACTGTTATCTGTTAAGTGCACAAATAGTCCCCAATCCTACAGTTAGATACAGCACCATATACTTGCACAGCCTATATTTGGTTTCTGTTTATTGCACATATAGAACCCAATCTTACAGTTAGATACAGAAGCATATCCCAGCACAACCTATATTTGTTATCTGTTTGGTGCACAAATAGACCCCAATCCTACAGTTAGATACAGCACCATACCCCAGCAAAACCTATATTTGTAATCTGTTTAGTGCACAAATAGACCCCAATCCTGCAGTTAGATACAGCAGCATATCCCAGCACAAACTATAACTGTTATCTGTTAAGTGCACAATTAGACCCAAGCCTACGGTTAGATACAGCACCATATCCCAGCACAACCTATATTTGTTATCCGTTTAGTGCACAAATGGACCCCAGTCCTACAGTTAGATACAGCAGCATATACCTGCACAACCTTTATTTGTTATCTGTTAAGTGCACAAATAGACCCAATCCTACAGTTAGATACAGCAGCATATCCCAGCACAACCTATATTTGTTATCTGGTTAGTGCACAAATAGACCCCAATCCTACAGTTAGAAACAACAGCATATCCCAGCACAACCTACATTTGTTATCTGTTTAGTGCACAATAAGAC
This sequence comes from Mantis religiosa, assembly GCA_030765055.1. NCBI lineage: Eukaryota > Metazoa > Arthropoda > Insecta > Mantodea > Mantidae > Mantis > Mantis religiosa. The sequence goes on from JAUKNK010000148.1 coordinate 639,483, forward strand.
CCCAATCCTACAGTTAGATACAGCAGCATATTCCAGCACAACCTGTTTTTGTTATATTTTTAGTGCACAAATAGACCCCAATCCTACAGTTAGATACAGCAGCATATCCCAGCACAACCTATAACTTTTATCTGTTAAGTGCACAATTAGACCCCAGGCCTACGGTTAGATACTGCACCATATACCAATACAACCTCTATTTGTTATCTGTTAAGTGCACAAATAGACCACAATCCTACAGTTAGATACAGCGGCATATCCCAGCACAACCTATAACTGTTATCTGTTAAGTGCACAAATAGACCCCAATCCTACAGTTAGATACAGTGGCATATCCCAGCACAAAGTATAACTGTTGTCTGTTAAGTGCACAAATAGAACCCAATCCTACAGTTAGATACAGCACCATATACCAGCAAAACCTATAACTGTTGTCTGTTAAGTGCACAAATAGACCCGAAACCTGCAGTTAGATACAGCACCATATACCAGCAGAACCTATATTTGAAGTCTGATTAGAGCACAAATAGACCCCAATCCTACAGTTAGATACAGCGGCATATCCCAGCACAAGCTATAACTGTTATCTGTTAAGTGCACAAATAGACCCCAATCCTACAGTTAGATACATCAGCAAATCCCAGCACAACCTATAACCGTTATCTGTTAAGGGCACAAATAGTCCCCAATTCTACTGTTAGATACAGCAGCATATCCCAGCACAACCTATATTTGTTATCTGTTAAGTGCACAATTAGACCCCAATCCTACAGTTACATACAGCACCATATCCCAGCACAACCTATAACTGTTATCTGTTAAGTGCACAAATAGACCTTAATCCTACAGTTAGATACAGCGGCATATCCTAGCAAAACCTATAACTGTTTTCTGTTAAGTGCACAAATAGACCCCAATCCTACAGTTAGATACAGCGGCATATCCCAGCACAACGTATAACTGTTATCTGTTAAGTGCACAAATAGACCCCAATCCTACAGTTAGATACAGCACCATATCCCAGCACAACCTATAACTGTTATCTGTTAAGTGCACAAATAGACCCCAATCCTACAGTTAGATACAGCACCATATCCCAGCACAACCTATAACTGTTATCTGTTAAGTGCACAAATAGACCTTAATCCTACAGTTATATACAGCGGCATATCCTAACACAACCTATAACTGTTATCTGTTAAGTGCACAAATAGACCCCAAACCTACAGTTAGATACAGCACCATATACCAGCAGAACCTATAACTGTTATGTGTTAAGTGGACAAATAGACCCCAATCCTACAATTAGATACAGCGGAATATCCCAGCAAAACCTATAAATATTATCTGTTAAGTGCACAAATAGACCCCAATCCTACAGTTAGATACAGCAGCATATCCCAGCACAACCAATAACTGTTGTCTGTTAAGTGCACAAATAGACCCCAATCCTACAGTTAGATACAGCTGCATATACCAGCACAACCTATAACTGTTATCTGTTAAGTGCACAAATAGACCCCAAACCTACAGTTAGATACAGCACCATATACCAGCAGAACCTATATATAAAATCTGATTAGTGCACAAATAGACCCCAATCCTACAGTTAGATACAGCGGCATATCCCAGCACAACCTATAACTGTTATCTGGTAAGTGCACAAATAGACCCCAAGCAAACCTACAGTTAGATACAGCACCATATACCAGCAGAACCTATATATAAAATCTGATTAGTGCACAAATAGACCCCAATCCTACAGTTAGATACAGCGGCATATCCCAGCACAACCTATAACTGTTATCTGGTAAGTGCACAAATAGACCCCAAGCCTACGGTTAGATACAGCAGCATATCCCAGCACAACTATATTTTTAAACTGTTTAGTGCACAATTAGAACCCAGGCCTACGGTTAGATACAGTACCATATACCAAAACAACCTCTATTTGTTATATGTTAAGTGCACAAATAGACCCCAATCCTACAGCTAGTTACTGTACCATATACCAGCACAACCTATATTTGTTATCTGTTTGGTACACAAATAGACCCGAATCCTATAGTTAGATACAGCAGCATATCCCAACACAACCTATATTTGTTATCTGTTTAGTTTACAGATAGACCCCAATCCTACAGTTAGATACAGCAGCATATCCCACCACAAACTATAACTGTTATCTGTTAAGTGCACAATTAGACCCCAGGCCTATGGTTAGATACAGCACCATATACCAACACAACCTATATTTGGTATCTGTTTAGTACACAAATAGGCCCCAATCCTGCAGTTAGATACAGCAGCATATATCTGCACAACCTTTATTTGTTATCTGTTAAGTGCAAAAATAGACCCCAATCCTACAGTTAGATACAGCACCATATCCCAGCACAACCTATATTTGTTATCGGTTTAGTGCACAAATAGACCCCAATCCCACAGTTAGATACAGCAGCATATCCCAGCACAACCTATATTTGTTATCTGTTTAGTGCACAAATAGGCACCAAGCCTACGGTTAGATACAGCACCATATCCCAGCACAACCTATATTTGTTATCTGTTTAGCGCACAAATAGACCCCAATCCTACAATTAGATACAGCGGCATATCCCTGCACAACCTATAACTGTTATCTGTTAAGTGCACAAATAGACCCCAATCCTACAGTTAGATACAGTGGCATATCCCAGCACAACCTATAACTGTTATCTGTTAAGTTCCAATCCTACAGTTAGATACAGCGGCATACCCCAGCACAACCTATAACTGTTATCTGTTAAGTGCACAAATAGTCCCCAATCCTACAGTTAGATACAGCACCATATACTTGCACAGCCTATATTTGTTATCTGTTTATTGCACAAATAGAACCCAATCTTACAGTTAGATACAGAAGCATATCCCAGCACAACCTATATTTGTTATCTGTTAAGTGCACAAATAGTCCCCAATCCTACAGTTAGATACAGCATCATATACTTGCACAGCCTATATTTGTTATCTGTTTGGTGCACAAATAGAACCCAATCCTACAGTTAGATACAGCACCATACCCCAGCACAACCTATATTTGTAATCTGTTTAGTGCACAAATAGACCCCAATCCTGCAGTTAGATACAGCAGCATATCCCAGCACAAACTATAACTGTTATCTGTTAAGTGCACAATTAGACCCCAAGCCTACGGTTAGATACAGCACCATATCCCAGCACAACCTATATTTGTTATCCGTTTAGTGCAGAAATGGACCCCAGTCCTACAGTTAGATACAGCAGCATATACCTGCACAACCTTTATTTGTTATCTGTTAAGTGCACAAATAGACCCAATCCTACAGTTAGATACAGCAGCATATCCCAGCACAACCTATATTTGTTATCTGTTTAGTGCACAAATAGACCCCAATCCTACAGTTAGAAACAGCAGCATATCCCAGCACAACCTATATTTGTTATCTGTTTATTGCACAAATATACCCCAATCCTACAGTTAGATACAGCAGCATATCCCAGCACAACCTATAACTGTTATCTGTTAAGTGCACAATTAGACCCCAGGCCTACGGTTAGATACAGCACCATATACCAACACAACCTCTATTTTTTTCTGTTAAGTGCACAAATAGACCCAATCCTACAGTTAGATACAGCAGCATATCCCAGCACAACCTATATTTGTTATCTGTTTAGTGCACAAATAGACCCCAATCCTACAGTTAGATACAGCATCATATACTTGCACAGCCTATATTTGTTATCTGTTTGGTGCACAAATAGACCCCAATCCTACAGTTAGATACAGCACCATACCCCAGCACAACCTATATTTGTAATCTGTTTAGTGCACAAATAGACCCCAATCCTACAGTTAGATACAGCAGCATATCCCAGCACAACCTATAACTGTTATCTGTTAAGTGCACAATTAGACCCCAGGCCTACGGTTAGATACAGCACCATATACCAACACAACCTCTATTTGTTATCTGTTAAGTGCACAAATAGACACCAATCCTACAGTTAGATACAGCAGCATATCCCAGCACAACCTCTAACTGTTATATGTTAAGTGCACAATTAGACTTAAGCCTACAGTTAGATACAGCACATTATCCCAGCACAACCTATATTTGAAATCTGATTAGTGCACAAATAGCCCCCAATCCTACAGTGAGATACAGCGGCATATACCAGCACAACATATAACTGTTTTCTGTTAAGTGCACAAATTGTCCCCACTTCTACTGTTAGATACAGCACCATATACTTGCACAACCTATATTTGAAATCTGATTAGTGCACAAATAGACCCCAATCCTACAGTTAGATACAGCGGCATATCCCAGCACAACCTATAACTGTTATCTGTTAAGTGCACAAATAGACCCCAATCCTACAGTTAGATACAGTGGCATATCCCAGCACAAAGTATAACTGTTGTCTGTTAAGTGCACAAATAGACCCCAATCCTACAGTTAGATACAGCACCATATCCCAGCACAACCTATAACTGTTATCTGTTAAGTGCACAAATAGACCCCAATCCTACAGTTAGATACATCAGCAAATCCCAGCACAACCTATAACCGTTATCTGTTAAGGGCACAAATAGTCCCGAAAGCTGCAGTTAGATACAGCACCATATACTTGCACAACCTATATTTGAAATCTGATTAGTGCACAAATAGACCCCAATCCTACAGTTAGATACAGCGGCATATCCCAGCAAAACCTATAACTGTTATCTGTTAAGTGCACAAATAGACCCCAATCCTACATTTAGATACAGTGGCATATCCCAGCACAAAGTATAACTGTTGTCTGTTAAGTGCACAAATAGACCCCAATCCTACAGTTAGATACAGCACCATATCCCAGCACAACCTATAACTGTTATCTGTTAAGTGCACAAATAGACCCCAATCCTACAGTTAGATACATCAGCAAATCCCAGCACAACCTATAACCGTTATCTGTTAAGGGCACAAATAGTCCCGAAAGCTGCAGTTAGATACAGCACCATATACCAGCACAACCTATATTTGAAATCTGATTAGTGCACAAATAGACCCCAATCTTACAGTTAGATACAGCGGCATATCCCAGCACAAATTAACTGTTATCTGTTAAGTGCACAAATAGACCCCAATCCTACAGTTAGATACATCAGCAAATCCCAGCACAACCTATAACTGTTATCTGTTAAGGGCACAAATTGTCCCCAATTCTACTGTTAGATACAGCAGCATATCCCAGCACAACCTATATTTGTTATCTGCTAAGTGCACAATTAGACCCCAATCCTACAGTTAGATACAGCACCATATCCCAGCACAACCTATAACTGTTATCTGTTAAGTGCACAAATAGACCTTAATCCTACAGTTAGATACAGCGGCATATCCTAGCAAAACCTATAACTTTTTTCTGTTAAGTGCACAAATAGACCCCAATCCTACAGTTAGATACAGCGGCATATCCCAGCACAACGTATAACTGTTATCTGTTAAGTGCACAAATAGACCCCAATCCTACAGTTAGATACAGCGGCATATCCCAGCACAATCTATAACTGTTATCTGTTAAGTGCACAAATAGACCCCAGTCCTACAGTTAGATACAGCAGCATATCCCAGCACAACCTATATTTGTTATCTGTTTAGTGCACAAATAGACACCAACCCTACGGTTAGATACAGCACCATATCCCTGCACAACCTATATTTTTAATCTGTTTAGTGCACAAATAGACCCCAATCCTACGGTTAGATACAGCACCATATCCCAGCACAACCTATATTTGTTAGCGGTTTAGTGCACAATTAGACCCCAATCTTACAGTTAGATACAGCAGCATATCCCAGCACAACCTACAACTGTTATCTGTTAAGTGCCCAATTAGACCCCAAGCCTACGTTTAGATACAGCACCATATCCCAGCAAAACCTATATTTGTTATCCATTTAGTGCACAAATGGACCCCAATCCTACAGTTAGATACAGCTGCATATACCAGCACAACCTATAACTGTTATCTGTTAAGTGCACAAATAGACCCGAAACCTACAGTTAGATACAGCACCATATACCAGCAGAACCTATATATAAAATCTGATTAGTGCACAAATAGACCCCAATCCTACAGTTAGATACAGCGGCATATCCCAGCACAACCTATAACTGTTATCTGGTAAGTGCACAAATAGACCCCAATCCTACAGTTAGATAATCAGCAAATCCCAGCACAACCTATAACTGTTATCCGTTAAGTGCACAAATAGACCCCAATCTTACAGTTAGATACAGCGACATATCCCAGCACAACCTATAACTGTTATCTGTTAAGTGCACAAATAGACCCCAATCCTACAGTTAGATACAGCAGCTTATCCCAGCACAACCTATATTTGTTATCTGTTTAGTACACAAATTGGCCCGAATCCTGCAGTAAGATACAGCAGCATATATCTGCACAACCTTTATTTGTTATCTGTTAAGTGCACAAATAGACCCCAATCCTACAGTTAGATACAGCAGCATATCCCAGCACAACCTATATTTGTTATCTGTTTAGTGCACAAACAGACACCAACCCTACGGTTAGATACAGCACCATATCCCTGCACAACCTATATTTTTAATCTGTTTAGTGCACAAATAGACCCCAATCCTACGGTTAGATACAGCACCAAATCCCAGCACAACCTATAACTGTTATCTGTTAAGTGCACAATTAGACCCCAAGCCTACGTTTAGATACAGCACCATATCCCAGCAAAACCTATATTTGTTATCCATTTAGTGCACAATTGGACCCCAATCCTACAGTTAGATACAGCAGCATATACCTGCACAACCTTTATTTGTTATCTGTTAAGTGCACTAATAGACACCAATCCCACAGTTAGATACAGCAGCATATCCCAGCACAACCTATATTTGTTATCTGTCTAGTGCACAAATAGACACCAAGCCTACGGTTAGATACAGCACCATATCCCAGCACAACCTACATTTGTTATCTTTTTAGTGCACAAATAGACCCCAATCCTACAATTAGATACAGCGGCATATCCCTGCACAACCTATATAACTATTATCTGTTAAGTGCACAAATAGACCCCAATCCTACAGTTAGATACAGTGGCATATCCCAGCACAACCTATAACTGTTATCTGTTAAGTTCCAATCCTACAGTTAGATACAGCGGCATATCCCAGCACAACCTATAACTGTTATCTGTTAAGTGCACAAATAGTCCCCAATCCTACAGTTAGATACAGCACCATATACTTGCACAGCCTATATTTGGTACCTGTTTATTGCACAAATAGAACCCAATCTTACAGTTAGATACAGAAGCATATCCCAGCACAACCTATATTTGTTATCTGTTTGGTGCACAAATAGACCCCAATCCTACAGTTAGATACAGCACCATACCCCAGCACAACCTATATTTGTAATCTGTTTAGTGCACAAATAGACCCCAATCCTGCAGTTAGATACAGCAGCATATCCCAGCACAAACTATAACTGTTATCTGTTAAGTGCACAATTAGACCCCAAGCCTACGGTTAGATACAGCACCATATCCCAGCACAAACTATATTTGTTATCCGTTTAGTGCACAAATGGACCCCAGTCCTACAGTTCGATACAGCAGCATATACCTGCACAACCTTTATTTGTTATCTGTTAAGTGCACAAATAGACCCAATCCTACAGTTAGATACAGCAGCATATCCCAGCACAACCTATATTTGTTATCTGTTTATTGCACAAATATACCCCAATCCTAGAGTTAGATACAGCAGCATATCCCAGCACAACCTATAACTGTTATCTGTTAAGTGCACAATTAGACCCCAGGCCTACGGTTAGATACAGCACCATATACCAACACAACCTCTATTTGTTTCTGTTAAGTGCACAAATAGACCCAATCCTACAGTTAGATACAGCAGCATATCCCAGCACAACCTATATTTGTTATCTGTTTAGTGCACAAATAGACCCCAATCCTACAGTTAGATACAGCAGCATATCCCAGCACAACCTATATTTGTTATCTGTTTAGTGCACAAATAGACCCCAATCCTACAGTTAGAAACAGCAGAATATTCCAGCACAACCGGTTTTTGTTATATTTTTAGTGCACAAATAGACCCCAATCCTACAGTTAGATACAGCAGCATATCCCAGCACAACCTATAACTGTTATCTGTTAAGTGCACAATTAGGCCCCAGGCCTACGGTTAGATACAGCACCATATACCAACACAACCTCTATTTGTTATCTGTTAAGTGCACAAATAGACACCAATCCTACAGTTAGATACAGCAGCATATCCCAGCACAACCTCTAACTGTTATATGTTAAGTGCACAATTAGACTTAAGCCTACAGTTAGATACAGCACATTATCCCAGCACAACCTATATTTGAAATCTGATTAGTGCACAAATAGCCCCCAATCCTACAGTGAGATACAGCGGCATATACCAGCACAACATATAACTGTTTTCTGTTAAGTGCACAAATTGTCCCCAATTCTACTGTTAGATACAGCACCATATACTTGCACAACCTATATTTGAAATCTGATTATTGCACAAATAGACCCCAATCCTACAGTTAGATACAGCGGCATATCCCAGCACAACCTATAACTGTTATCTGTTAAGTGCACAAATAGACCCCAATCCTACAGTTAGATACAGTGGCATATCCCAGCACAAAGTATAACTGTTGTCTGTTAAGTGCACAAATAGACCCCAATCCTACAGTTAGATACTGCACCATATCCCAGCACAACCTATAACTGTTATCTGTTAAGTGCACAAATAGACCCCAATCCTACAGTTAGATACATCAGCAAATCCCAGCACAACCTATAACCGTTATCTGTTAAGGGCACAAATAGTCCCGAAAGCTGCAGTTAGATACAGCACCATATACTTGCACAACCTATATTTGAAATCTGATTAGTGCACAAATAGACCCCAATCCTACAGTTAGATACAGCGGCATATCCCAGCACAACCTATAACTGTTATCTGTTAAGTGCACAAATAGACCCCAATCCTACATTTAGATACAGTGGCATATCCCAGCACAAAGTATAACTGTTGTCTGTTAAGTGCACAAATAGACCCCAATCCTACAGTTAGATACAGCACCATATCCCAGCACAACCTATAACTGTTATCTGTTAAGTGCACAAATAGACCCCAATCCTACAGTTAGATACATCAGCAAATCCCAGCACAACCTATAACCGTTATCTGTTAAGGGCACAAATAGTCCCGAAAGCTGCAGTTAGATACAGCACCATATACCAGCACAACCTATATTTGAAATCTGATTAGTGCACAAATAGACCCCAATCTTACAGTTAGATACAGCGGCATATCCCAGCACAAATTAACTGTTATCTGTTAAGTGCACAAATAGACCCCAATCCTACAGTTAGATACATCAGCAAATCCCAGCACAACCTATAACTGTTATCTGTTAAGGGCACAAATTGTCCCCAATTCTACTGTTAGATACAGCAGCATATCCCAGCACAACCTATATTTGTTATCTGCTAAGTGCACAATTAGACCCCAATCCTACAGTTAGATACAGCACCATATCCCAGCACAACCTATAACTGTTATCTGTTAAGTGCACAAATAAACCTTAATCCTACAGTTAGATACAGCGGCATATCCTAGCAAAACCTATAACTTTTTTCTGTTAAGTGCACAAATAGACCCCAATCCTACAGTTAGATACAGCGGCATATCCCAGCACAACGTATAACTGTTATCTGTTAAGTGCACAAATAGACCCCAATCCTACAGTTAGATACAGCGGCATATCCCAGCACAATCTATAACTGTTATCTGTTAAGTGCACAAATAGACCCCAGTCCTACAGTTAGATACAGCAGCATATCCCAGCACAACCTATATTTGTTATCTGTTTAGTGCACAAATAGACACCAACCCTACGGTTAGATACAGCACCATATCCCTGCACAACCTATATTTTTAATCTGTTTAGTGCACAAATAGACCCCAATCCTACGTTTAGATACAGCACCATATCCCAGCACAACCTATATTTGTTATCGGTTTAGTGCACAATTAGACCCCAATCTTACAGTTAGATACAGCAGCATATCCCAGCACAACCTATAACTGTTATCTGTTAAGTGCACAAATAGACCTTAATCCTACAGTTATATACAAAGGCATATCCTAACACAACCTATAACTGTTATCTGTTAAGTATACAAATAGACCCCAAACCTACAGTTAGATACAGCACCATATACCAGCAGAACCTATAACTGTTATGCGTTAAGTGGACAAATAGACCCCAATCCTACAATTAGATACAGCGGCATATCCCAGCACAACCTATAAATGTTATCTGTTAAGTGCACAAATAGACCCCAATCCTACAGTTAGATACAGCGGCATATCCCAGCACAACCTATAACTGTTGTCTGTTAAGTGCACAAATAGACCCCAATCCTACAGTTAGATACAGCTGCATATACCAGCACAACCTATAACTGTTATCTGTTAAGTGCACAAATAGACCCCAAACCTACAGTTAGATACAGCACCATATACCAGCAGAACCTATATATGAAATCTGATTAGTGCACAAATAGACCCCAATCCTACAGTTAGATACAGCGGCATATCCCAGCACAACCTATAACTGTTATCTGGTAAGTGCACAAATAGACCCCAATCCTACAGTTAGATAATCAGCAAATCCCAGCACAACCTATAACTGTTATCCGTTAAGTGCACAAATAGACCCCAATCCTACAGTTAGATACAGCGACATATCCCAGCACAACCTATAACTGTTATATGTTAAGTGCACAATTAGACTTAAGCCTACAGTTAGATACAGCACATTATCCCAGCACAACCTATATTTGAAATCTGATTAGTGCACAAATAGCCCCCAATCCTACAGTTAGATACAGCGGCATATACCAGCACAACATATAACTGTTTTCTGTTAAGTGCACAAATAGTCCCCAATTCTACTGTTAGATACAGCACCATATACTTGCACAACCTATATTTGAAATCTGATTAGTGCACAAATAGACCCCAATCCTACAGTTAGATACAGCGGCATATCCCAGCACAACCTATAACTGTTATCTGTTAAGTGCACAAATAGACCCCAATCCTACAGTTAGATACAGTGGCATATCCCAGCACAAAGTATAACTGTTGTCTGTTAAGTGCACAAATAGACCCCAAACCTACAGTTAGATATAGCACCATATACCAGCAGAACCTATAACTGTTATGTGTTAAGTGGACAAATAGACCCCAATCCTACAATTAGATACAGCGGCATATCCCAGCACAACCTATAAATGTTATCTGTTAAGTGCACAAATAGACCCCAATCCTACAGTTAGATACATCAGCAAATCCCAGCACAACCTATAACCGTTATCTGTTAAGGGCACAAATAGTCCCGAAAGCTGCAGTTAGATACAGCACCATATACCAGCACAACCTATATTTGAAATCTGATTAGTGCACAAATAGACCCCAATCTTACAGTTAGATACAGCGGCATATCCCAGCACAAATTAACTGTTATCTGTTAAGTGCACAAATAGACCCCAATCCTACAGTTAGATACATCAGCAAATCCCAGCACAACCTATAACTGTTATCTGTTAAGGGCACAAATTGTCCCCAATTCTACTGTTAGATACAGCAGCATATCCCAGCACAACCTATATTTGTTATCTGCTAAGTGCACAATTAGACCCCAATCCTACAGTTAGATACAGCACCATATCCCAGCACAACCTATAACTGTTATCTGTTAAGTGCACAAATAGACCTTAATCCTACAGTTAGATACAGCGGCATATCCTAGCAAAACCTATAACTTTTTTCTGTTAAGTGCACAAATAGACCCCAATCCTACAGTTAGATACAGCGGCATATCCCAGCACAACGTATAACTGTTATCTGTTAAGTGCACAAATAGACCCCAATCCTACAGTTAGATACAGCGGCATATCCCAGCACAATCTATAACTGTTATCTGTTAAGTGCACAAATAGACCCCAGTCCTACAGTTAGATACAGCAGCATATCCCAGCACAACCTATATTTGTTATCTGTTTAGTGCACAAATAGACACCAACCCTACGGTTAGATACAGCACCATATCCCTGCACAACCTATATTTTTAATCTGTTTAGTGCACAAATAGACCCCAATCCTACGGTTAGATACAGCACCATATCCCAGCACAACCTATATTTGTTATCGGTTTAGTGCACAATTAGACCTCAATCTTACAGTTAGATACAGCAGCATATCCCAGCACAACCTATAACTGTTATCTGTTAAGTGCCCAATTAGACCCCAAGCCTACGTTTAGATACAGCACCATATCCCAGCAAAACCTATATTTGTTATCCATTTAGTGCACAAATGGACCCCAATCCTACAGTTAGATACAGCTGCATATACCAGCACAACCTATAACTGTTATCTGTTAAGTGCACAAATAGACCCGAAACCTACAGTTAGATACAGCACCATATACCAGCAGAACCTATATATAAAATCTGATTAGTGCACAAATAGACCCCAATCCTACAGTTAGATACAGCGGCATATCCCAGCACAACCTATCACTGTTATCTGGTAAGTGCACAAATAGACCCCAATCCTACAGTTAGATAATCAGCAAATCCCAGCACAACCTATAACTGTTATCCGTTAAGTGCACAAATAGACCCCAATCCTACAGTTAGATACAGCGACATATCCCAGCACAACTTATAACTGTTATCTGTTAAGTGCACAAATAGACCCATATCCTACAGTTAGATACAGCGGCATATTCCAGCTCAACCTATAACTGTTATCTGTTAAGTGCACAAATAGACTCCAATCCTACAGATAGATACAGCGGCATATCCCAGCACAACCTATAACTGTTATCTGTTAAGTGCACAAATAGTCCCCAATCCTACAGTTAGATACAGCACCATATACTTGCACAACCTATATTTGTTATCTGTTTATTGCACAAATAGAACCCAATCCTACGGTTAGATACAGCAGCATAACCCAGCACAACCTATATTTGTTATATGTTTAGTGCACAAATAGACACCAAGCCTACGGTTAGATACAGCACCATATCCCAGGACAACCTATATTTGTAATCTGTTTAGTGCAGAAATAACCCCATTCCTACGGTTAGATACAGCACCATATCCCAGCACAACCTATATTTGTTATCTGTTTAGTGCACAAATAGACCCCAATCCTACAGTTAGACACAGCAGCATATCCCAACACAACCTATAACTGTTATCTGTTAAGGGCAGAAATAGACATTAATCCTACAGTTAGATACAGCGGCATATCCTAGAACAACCTATAACTGTTATCTGTTAAGTGCACAAATAAACCCCAATCCTACAGTTAGATACAGCGGCATATCCTAGCACAACCTATAACTGTTATCTGTTAAGTGCACAAATAGACCCCAACCCTACAGTTGGATACAGCGGCATATCCCAGCACAACCTATAACTGTTATCTGTTAAGTGCACAAATGGACTCCAATCCTACAGTTAGATACAGCGGCATATCCCAGCACAACCTATAACTGTTATCTGTTAAGTGCACAAATAGTCCCCAATCCTACAGTTAGATACAGCACCATATACTTGCACAACCTATATTTGTTATGTGTTTATTGCACAAATATACCCCAATCCTACAGTTAGATACAGCAGCATATCCCAGCACAACCTATATTTGTTATCTGTTTAGTGCACAAATAGACACCAAGCGTACGGTTAGATACAGCACCATATCCCAGCACAACCTATATTTGTTATCTGTTTAGAGCAGTAATAGACCCCAATCCTACGGTTAGATACAGCACCATATCCCAGCACAACCTATATTTGTTATCTGTTTAGTGCACAAAAAGACCCCAATCCTACAGTTAGATACAGCAGCATATCCCAGCACAACCTATATTTGTTATCTGTTTAGTGCACAAATAGACACCAAGCCTACGGTTAGATACAGCACCATATACTTGCACAGCCTATATTTGTTATCTGTTTATTGCACAAATAGAACCCAATCTTACAGTTAGATACAGAAGCATATCCCAGCACAACCTATATTTGTTATCTGTTTGGTGCACAAATAGACCCCAATCCTACCGTTAGATACAGCACCATACCCCAGCACAACCTATATTTGTAATCTGTTTAGTGCACAAATAGACCCCAATCCTGCAGTTAGATACAGCAGCATATCCCAGCACAAACTATAACTGTTATCTGTTAAGTGCACAATTAGACCCCAAGCCTACGGTTAGATACAGCACCATATCCCAGCACAACCTATATTTGTTATCCGTTTAGTGCACAAATGGACCCCAGTCCTACAGTTAGATACAGCAGCATATACCTGCACAACCTTTATTTGTTATCTGTTAAGTGCACAAATAGACCCAATCCTACAGTTAGATACAGCAGCATATACCAGCACAACCTATATTTGTTATCTGTTTAGTGCACAAATAGACCCCAATCCTACAGTTAGAAACAGCAGCATATCCTCACACAACCTATATTTGTTATCTGTTTAGTGCACAATAAGACCCTAATCCTACAGTTAGATACAGCAGCATATTCCAGCACAACCTGTTTTTGTTATATTTTTAGTGCACAAGTAGACCCCAATCCTACAGTTAGATACAGCAGCATATCCCAGCACAACCTATAACTGTTATCTCTTAAGTGCACATTTAGACCCCAGGCCTAGGGTTAGATACAGCACCATATACCAACACAACCTCTATTTGTTATCTGTTAAGTGCACAAATAGACACCAATCCTACAGTTAGATACAGCAGCATATCCCAGCACAACCTATAACTGTTATATGTTAAGTGCACAATTAGACTTAAGCCTACAGTTAGATACAGCACATTATCCCAGCACAACCTATATTTGAAATCTGATTAGTGCACAAATAGCCCCCAATCCTACAGTTAGATACAGCGGCATATACCAGCACAACATATAACTGTTTTCTGTTAAGCGCACAAATAGTCCCCAATTCTACTGTTAGATACAGCACCATATACTTGCACAACCTATATTTGAAATCTGATTAGTGCACAAATAGACCCCAATCCTACAGTTAGATACAGCGGCATATCCCAGCACAACCTATAACTGTTATCTGTTAAGTGCACAAATAGACCCCAATCCTACAGTTAGATACAGTGGCATATCCCAGCACAAAGTATAACTGTTGTCTGTTAAGTGCACAAATAGACCCCAATCCTACAGTTAGATACAGCACCATATACCAGCAGAACCTATATATAAAATCTGATTAGTGCTCAAATAGACCCCAATCATACAGTTAGATACAGCGGCATATCCCAGCACAACCTATAACTGTTATCTGTTAAGTGCACAAATAGACCCCAATCCTACAGCTAGATAATCAGCAAATCCCAGCACAACCTATAACTGTTATCCGTTAAGTGCACAAATAGACCCCGATCCTACAGTTAGATACAGCGACATATCCCAGCACAACCTATAACTGTTATCTGTTAAGTGCACAAATAGACCCCAAACCTACAGTTAGATACAGCGGCATATACCAGCACAACCTATAACTGTTATCTGTTAAGTGCACAAATAGACCCCAATCCTACAGTTAGATACAGCGGCATATCCCAGCACAACCTATAACTGTTATCTGTTAAGTGCACAAATAGACCTTAATCCTACAGTTAGATAGAGCGGCATATCCTAGCAAAACCTATAACTGTTTTCTGTTAAGTGCACAAATAGACCCCAATCCTACAGTTAGATACAGCGGCATATCCCAGCACAACGTATAACTGTTATCTGTTAAGTGCACAAATAGACATAATTCCTACAGTTATATACAGCGGCATATCCCAGCACAACCTATAACTGTTATCTGTTAAGTGCACAAATAGCCCCAACCCTACAGTTAGATACAGCACCATATCCCAGCACAACCTATAACTGTTATCTGTTAAGTGCACAAATAGACCTTAATCCTACAGTTATATACAAAGGCATATCCTAACACAACCTATAACTGTTATCTGTTAAGTATACAAATAGACCCCAAACCTGCAGTTAGATACAGCACCATATACCAGCAGAACCTATAACTGTTATGTGTTAAGTGGACAAATAGACCCCAATCCTACAATTAGATACAGCGGCATATCCCAGCACAACCTATAAATGTTATCTGTTAAGTGCACAAATAGACCCCAATCCTACAGTTAGATACAGCGGCATATCCCAGCACAACCTATAACTGTTATCTGGTAAGTGCACAAATAGACCCCAATCCTACAGTTAGATAATCAGCAAATCCCAGCACAACCTATAACTGTTATCCATTAAGTGCACAAATAGACCCCAATCCTACAGTTAGATACAGCGACAAATCCCAGCACAACCTATAACTGTTATATGTTAAGTGCACAATTAGACTTAAGCCTACAGTTAGATACAGCACATTATCCCAGCACAACCTATATTTGAAATCTGATTAGTGCACAAATAGCCCCCAATCTTACAGTTAGATACAGCGGCATATACCAGCACAACATATAACTGTTTTCTGTTAAGTGCACAAATAGTCCCCAATTCTACTGTTAGATACAGCACTATATACTTGCACAACCTATATTTGAAATCTGATTAGTGCACAAATAGACCCCAATCCTACAGTTAGATACAGCGGCATATCCCAGCACAACCTATAACTGTTATCTGTTAAGTGCACAAATAGACCCCAATCCTACAGTTAGATACAGTGGCATATCCCAGGACAAAGTATAACTGTTGTCTGTTAAGTGCACAAATAGACCCCAAACCTACAGTTAGATATAGCACCATATACCAGCAGAACCTATAACTGTTATGTGTTAAGTGGACAAATAGACCCCAATCCTACAATTAGATACAGCGGCATATCCCAGCACAACCTATAAATGTTATCTGTTAAGTGCACAAATAGACCCCAATCCTACAGTTAGATACAGCGGCATATCCCAGCACAACCTATAACTGTTGTCTGTAAGGTGCAAAAATAGACCCCAATCCTACAGTTAGATACAGCTGCATATACCAGCACAACCTATAACTGTTATCTGTTAAGTGCACAAATAGACCCCAAACCTACAGTTAGATACAGCACCATATACCAGCAGAACCTATATATAAAATCTGATTAGTGCACAAATAGACCCCAATCCTACAGTTAGATACAGCGGCATATCCCAGCACAACCTATAACTGTTATCTGGTAAGTGCACAAATAGACCCCAATCCTACAGTTAGATACAGCGGCATATCCTAGCACAACCTATAACTGTTAACTGTTAAGTGCACAAATAGACCCCAATCCTACAGTTAGAAACAGCGGCATATCCCAGCACAACCTATAACTGTTATCTGTTAAGTGCACAAATAGACTCCAATCCTACAGTTAGATACAGCGGCATATCCCAGCACAACCTATAACTGTTATCTGTTAAGTGCACAAATAGTCCCCAATCCTACAGTTAGATACAGCGCCATATAGTTGCACAACCTATATTTTTTTATCTGTTTATTGCACAAATAGACACCAAGCGTACGGTTAGATACAGCACCATATCCCAGCACAACCTATATTTGTAATCTGTTTAGTGCAGTAATAGACCCCAATCCTATGGTTAGATACAGCAGCATATCCCAGCACAACCTATATTTGTTATCTGTTTAGTGCACAAAAAGACCCCAATCCTACAGTTAGATACAGCAGCATATCCCAGCACAACCTATAACTGTTATCTGTTAAGTGCAAAATTAGACCCCAAGCCTACAGTTAGATACAGCAGCATATCCCAGCACAACCTATATTTGTTATCTGTTTAGTGTACAATTAGACTTATGCCTACAGTTAGATACAGCACATTATCCCAGCACAACCTATATTTGAAATCTGATTAGTGCACAAATAGCCCCCAATCCTACAGTTAGATACAGCACCATATACCAGCAAAACCTATAACTGTTGTCTGTTAAGTGCACAAATAGACCCCAAACCTACAGTTAGATACAGCACCATATACCAGCAGAACCTATATTTGAAATCTGATTAGTGCACAAATAGACCCCAATCCTACAGTTAGATACAGCGGCATATCCCAGCACAAGCTATAACTGTTATCTGTTAAGTGCACAAATAGACCCCAATCCTACAGTTAGATACATCAGCAAATACCAGCACAACCTATATTTGTTGTCTGTTTATTGCACAAATAGAACAAAATCCTACAGTTACATACAGCAGCATATCCCAGCACAACCTATATTTGTTATCTGTTTAGTGCACAAATAGACACCAAGCCTACAGTTAGATACAGCGGCATACCCAGCACAACGTATAACTGTTATTTGTTAAGTGCACAAATAGACCCCAATCCTACAGTTAGATACAGCGGCATATCCCAGCACAACGTATAACTGTTATGTGTTAAGTGCACAAATAGACTCCAATCCTACAGTTAGATACAGCGGCATATCCCAGCACAACCTATAACTGATATCTGTTAAGTTCACAAATAGACCCCAATCCTACAGTTAGATACAGCGGCATATCCCAGCACAACCTATAACTGTTATCTGTTAAGTGCACAAGTAGACTCCAATCCTACAGATAGATACAGCGGCATATCCCAGCACAACCTATATTTGTTATCCGTTTAGTGCACAAATGGACCCCAATCCTACAGTTAGACACGGCAGCATATCCCAGCATAACCTATATTTGTAATCTGTTTAGTGCACAAATGGACCCCAATCCTACAGCTAGACACGGCAGCATATACCTGCACAACCTTTGTTTGTTATCCGTTAAGTGCACAAATAGACCCCAATCCTACTGTTAGATACAGCAGCATATCCCAGCACAACCTATATTTGTGATCTGTTTAGTGCACAAATAGACACCAAGCCTACGGTTAGATACAGCACCATATCCCAGCACAACGTATATTTGTTATCTGTTTAGTGCACAAATAGACCCCAATCCTACAGTTAGATACAGCGGCATATCCCAGCACAACCTATAACTGTTACCTGTTAAGTGCACAAATAGACCCCAATCCTACAGTTAGATACAGCGGCATATCCCAGCACAACCTATAACTGTTATCTGTTACGTTCCAATCCTACAGTTAGATACAGCGGCATATCCCAGCACAACCTATATTTGTTATCTGTTTAGTGCACAAATAGACCCCAATCCTACAGTTAGATACAGCAGCATATTCTAGCACAACCTGTATTTGTTATCTGTTTAGTGCACAAACAGACACCAAGCCTACGGTTAGATACAGCACCATACGCCAGCACAACCTATATTTGTAATCTGTTTAGTGCACAAATAGACCCCAATCCTGCAGTTAAATACAGCAGCATATCCCAGCACAACCTATAACTGTTATCTGTTAAGTGCACAATTAGACCCCAAGCCTACGGTTCGATACAGCACCATATCCCAGCACAACCTATATTTGTTATCCGTTAAGTGCACAAATGGACCCCAGTCCTACAGTTAGATACAGCAGCATATCCCAGCACAACCTTTAACTGTTATCTGTTAAGTGCACAAATAGACCTTAATCCTACAGTTATATACAGCGGCATATCCTAACACAACCTATAACTGTTATCTGTTAAGTGCACAAATAGACCCCAAAGCTACAGTTAGATACAGCACTATATACCAGCAGAACCTATAACTGTTATCTGTTAAGTGCACAAATAGACCCCAATCCTACAGTTAGATACAGCGGCATATCCCAGCACAACCTATAAATGTTATCTGTTAAGTGCACAAATAGACCCCAATCCTACAGCTAGATAATCAGCAAATCCCAGCACAACCTATAACTGTTATCCGTTAAGTGCACAAATAGACCCCAATCCTACAGTTAGATACAGCTACATATCCCAGCACAACCTATAACTGTTATCTGTTAAGTGCACAAATAGACCCCAAACCTACAGTTAGATACAGCGGCATATACCAGCACAACCTATATCTGTTATCTGTTAAGTGCACAAATAGACCCCAATCCTACAGTTAGATACAGCGGCATATCCCAGCACAACCTATAACTGTTATCTGGTAAGTGCACAAATAGACTCCAATCCTACAGATAGATACAGCGGCATATCCCAGCACAACCTATAACTGTTATCTGTTAAGTGCACAAATAGTCCCCAATCCTACAGTTAGATACAGCACCATATACTTGCACAACCAATATTTGTTATTTGTTTATTGCACAAATAGAACCCAATCCTACAGTTAGATACAGCAGCATAACCCAGCACAACCTATATTTGTTATATGTTTAGTGCACAAATAGACACCAAGCCTACGGTTAGATACAGCACCATATCCCAGCACAACCTATATTTGTAATCTGTTTAGTGCAGAAATAGACCCCAATCCTACGGTTAGATACAGCACCATATCCCAGCACAACCTATATTTGTTATCTGTTTAGTGCACAAATAGACCCCAATCCTACAGTTAGACACAGCAGCATATCCCAGCACAACCTATAACTGTTATCTGTAAAGTGCACAAATAGACATTAATCCTACAGTTAGATACAGTGGCATATCCTAGCACAACCTATAACTGTTATCTGTTAAGTGCACAAATAGAGCCCAATCCTACAGTTAGATACAGCGGCATATCCAAGCACAACCTATAACTGTTATCTGTTAAGTGCACAAATAGACCCCAATCCTACAGTGAGATACAGCGGCATATCCCAGCACAACCTATAACTGTTATCTGTTAAGTGCACAAATAGACTCCAATCCTACAGTTAGATACAGCGGCATATCCCAGCACAACCTATAACTGTTATCTGTTAAGTGCAGAAATAGTCCCCAATCCTACAGTTAGATACAGCACCATATACTTGCACAACCTATATTTGTTATCTGTTTATTGCACAAATAGACACCAAGCGTACGGTTAGATACCGCACCATATCCCAGCACAACCTATATTTGTAATCTGTTTAGTGCAGTAATAGACCCCAATCCTACGGTTTAAATACAGCACCATATCCCAGCACAACCTATATTTTTTATCTGTTTAGTGCACAAAAAGACCCCAATCCTACAGTTAGATACAGCAGCATATCCCAGCACAACCTATAACTGTTATCTGTTAAGTGCACAATTAGACCCCAAGCCTACAGTTAGATACAGCAGCATATCCCAGCACAACCTATATTTGTTATCTGTTTTGTGTACAATTAGACTTAAGCCTACAGTTAGATACAGCACATTATCCCAGCACAACCTATATTTGAAATCTGATTAGTGCACAAATAGCCCCCAATCCTACAGTTAGATACAGCGGCATATACCAGCACAACATATAACTGTTTTCTGTTAAGTGCACAAATAGTCCCCAATTCTACTGTTAGATACAGCACCATATACTTGCACAACCTATATTTGAAATCTGATTAGTGCACAAATAGACCCCAATCCTACAGTTAGATACAACGGCATATCCCAGCACAACCTATTACAGTTATCTGTTAAGTGCACAAATAGACCCCAATCCTACAGTTAGATACAGTGGCATATCCCAGCACAAAGTATAACTGTTGTCTGTTAAGTGCACAAATAGACCCCAATCCTACAGTGAGATACAGCACCATATACCAGCAAAACCTATAACTGTTGTCTGTTAAGTGCACAAATAGACCCCAAACCTACAGTTAGATACAGCACCATATACCAGCAGAACCTATATTTGAAATCTGATTAGTGCACAAATAGACCCCAATCCTACAGTTAGATACAGCTGCATATCCCAGCACAAGCTATAACTGTTATCTGTTAAGTGCACAAATAGACCCCAATCCTACAGTTAGATACATCAGCAAATACCAGCACAACCTATATTTGTTGTCTGTTTATTGCACAAATAGAACAAAATCCTACAGTTAGATACAGCAGCATATCCCAGCACAACCTATATTTGTTATCTGTTTAGTGCACAAATAGACACCAAGCCTACAGTTAGATACAGCGGCATACCCAGCACAACGTATAACTGTTATTTGTTAAGTGCACAAATAAACCCCAATCCTACAGTTAGATACAGCGGCATATCCCAGCACAACGTATAACTGTTATGTGTTAAGTGCACAAATAGACTCCAATCCTACAGTGAGATACAGCGGCATATCCCAGCACAACCTATAACTGATATCTGTTAAGTGCACAAGTAGACTCCAATCCTACAGATAGATACAGCGGCATATCCCAGCACAACCTATATTTGTTATCCGTTTAGTGCACAAATGGACCCCAATCCTACAGTTAGACACGGCAGCATATCCCAGCACAACCTATATTTGTTATCTGTTTAGTGCACAAATGGACCCCAATCCTACAGCTAGACACGGCAGCATATACCTGCACACCCTTTGTTTGTTATCCGTTAAGTGCACAAATAGACCCCAATCCTACAGTTAGATACAGCAGCATATCCCAGCACAACCTATATTTGTGATCTGTTTAGTGCACAAATAGACACCAAGCCTACGGTTAGATACAGCACCATATCCCAGCACAACGTATATTTGTTATCTGTTTAGTGCACAAACAGACACCAAGCCTACGGTTAGATACAGCACCATACGCCAGCACAACCTATATTTGTAATCTGTTTAGTGCTCAAATAGACCCCAATCCTGCAGTTAAATACAGCAGCATATCCCAGCACAACCTATATCTGTTATCTGTTAAGTGCACAATTAGACCCCAAGCCTACGGTTCGATACAGCACCATATCCCAGCACAACCTATAACTGTTACCTGTTAAGTGCACAAATAGACCCCAATCCTACAGTTAGATACAGCGGCATATCCCAGCACAACCTATAACTGTTATCTGTTACGTTCCAATCCTACAGTTAGATACAGCGGCATATCCCAGCACAACCTATATTTGTTATCTGTTTAGTGCACAAATAGACCCCAATCCTACAGTTAGATACAGCAGCATATTCTAGCACAACCTGTATTTGTTATCTGTTTAGTGCACAAACAGACACCAAGCCTACGGTTAGATACAGCACCATACGCCAGCACAACCTATATTTGTAATCTGTTTAGTGCTCAAATAGACCCCAATCCTGCAGTTAAATACAGCAGCATATCCCAGCACAACCTATATCTGTTATCTGTTAAGTGCACAATTAGACCCCAAGCCTACGGTTCGATACAGCACCATATCCCAGCACAACCTATATTTGTTATCCGTTAAGTGCACAAATGGACTCCAGTCCTACAGTTAGATACAGCAGCATATCCCAGCACAACCTTTAACTGTTATCTGTTAAGTGCACAAATAGACCTTAATCCTACAGTTATATACAGCGGCATATCCTAACACAACCTATAACTGTTATCTGTTAAGTGCACAAATAGACCCCAAAGCTACAGTTAGATACAGCACTATATACCAGCAGAACCTATAACTGTTATGTGTTAAGTGGACAAATAGACCCCAATCCTACAATTAGATACAGCGGCATATCCCAGCACAACCTATAAATGTTATCTGTTAAATGCACAAATAGACCCCAAACCTACAGTTAGATACAGCTGCATATACCAGCACAACCTATAACTGTTATCTGTTAAGTGCACAAATAGACCCCAAACCTACAGTTAGATACAGCACCATATACCAGCAGAACCTATATATAAAATCTGATTAGTGCTCAAATAGACCCCAATCATACAGTTAGATACAGCGGCATATCCCAGCACAACCTATAACTGTTATCTGTTAAGTGCACAAATAGACCCCAATCCTACAGCTAGATAATCAGCAAATCCCAGCACAACCTATAACTGTTATCCGTTAAGTGCACAAATAGACCCCGATCCTACAGTTAGATACAGCGACATATCCCAGCACAACCTATAACTGTTATCTGTTAAGTGCACAAATAGACCCCAAACCTACAGTTAGATACAGCGGCATATACCAGCACAACCTATAACTGTTATCTGTTAAGTGCACAAATAGACCCCAATCCTACAGTTAGATACAGCGGCATATCCCAGCACAACCTATAACTGTTATCTGTTAAGTGCACAAATAGACTCCAATCCTACAGATAGATACAGCGGCATATCCCAGCACAACCTATAACTGTTATCTGTTAAGTGCACAAATAGTCCCCAATCCTACAGTTAGATACAGCACCATATACTTGCACAACCAATATTTGTTATTTGTTTATTGCACAAATAGAACCCAATCCTACAGTTAGATACAGCAGCATAACCCAGCACAACCTATATTTGTTATATGTTTAGTGCACAAATAGACACCAAGCCTACGGTTAGATACAGCACCATATCCCAGCACAACCTATATTTGTAATCTGTTTAGTGCAGAAATAGACCCCAATCCTACGGTTAGATACAGCACCATATCCCAGCACAACCTATATTTGTTATCTGTTTAGTGCACAAATAGACCCCAATCCTACAGTTAGACACAGCAGCATATCCCAGCACAACCTATAACTGTTATCTGTTAAGTGCACAAATAGACATTAATCCTACAGTTAGATACAGCGGCATATCCTAGCACAACCTATAACTGTTGTCTGTTAAGTGCACACATAGAGCCCAATCCTACAGTTAGATACAGCGGCATATCCTAGCACAACCTATAACTGTTATCTGTTAAGTGCACAAATAGACCCCAATCCTACAGTTAGATACAGCGGCATATCCCAGCACAACCTATAACTGTTATCTGTTAAGTGCACAAATAGACTCCAATCCTACAGTTAGATACAGCGGCATATCCCAGCACAACCTATAACTGTTATCTGTTAAGTGCACAAATAGTCCCCAATCCTACAGTTAGATACAGCACCATATACTTGCACAACCTATATTTGTTATCTGTTTATTGCACAAATAGACACCAAGCGTACGGTTAGATACCGCACCATATCCCAGCACAACCTATATTTGTAATCTGTTTAGTGCAGTAATAGACCCCAATCCTACGGTTAGATACAGCACCATATCCCAGCACAACCTATATTTGTTATCTGTTTAGTGCACAAAAAGACCCCAATCCTACAGTTAGATACAGCAGCATATCCCAGCACAACCTATAACTGTTATCTGTTAAGTGCACAATTAGACCCCAAGCCTACAGTTAGATACCGCAGCATATCCCAGCACAACCTATATTTGTTATCTGTTTTGTGTACAATTAGACTTAAGCCTACAGTTAGATACAGCACATTATCCCAGCACAACCTATATTTGAAATCTGATTAGTGCACAAATAGCCCCCAATCCTACAGTTAGATACAGCGGCATATACCAGCACAACATATAACTGTTTTCTGTTAAGTGCACAAATAGTCCCCAATTCTACTGTTAGATACAGCACCATATACTTGCACAACCTATATTTGAAATCTGATTAGTGCACAAATAGACCCCAATCCTACAGTTAGATACAACGGCATATCCCAGCACAACCTATAACTGTTATCTGTTAAGTGCACAAATAGACCCCAATCCTACAGTTAGATACAGTGGCATATCCCAGCACAAAGTATAACTGTTGTCTGTTAAGTGCACAAATAGACCCCAATCCTACAGTGAGATACAGCACCATATACCAGCAAAACCTATAACTGTTGTCTGTTAAGTGCACAAATAGAACCCAAACCTACAGTTAGATACAGCACCATATACCAGCAGAACCTATATTTGAAATCTGATTAGTGCACAAATAGACCCCAATCCTACAGTTAGATACAGCGGCATATCCCAGCACAAGCTATAACTGTTATCTGTTAAGTGCACAAATAGACCCCAATCCTACAGTTAGATACATCAGCAAATACCAGCACAACCTATATTTGTTGTCTGTTTATTGCACAAATAGAACAAAATCCTACAGTTAGATGCAGCAGCATATCCCAGCACAACCTATATTTGTTATCTGTTTAGTGCACAAATAGACACCAAGCCTACAGTTAGATACAGCGGCATACCCAGCACAACATATAACTGTTATCTGTTAAGTGCACAAATAGACCCCAATCCTACAGTTAGATACAGCGGCATATCCCAGCACAACGTATAACTGTTATGTGTTAAGTGCACAAATAGACTCCAATCCTACAGTTAGATACAGCGGCATATCCCAGCACAACCTATAACTGATATCTGTTAAGTTCACAAATAGACCCCAATCCTACAGTTAGATACAGCGGCATATCCCAGCACAACCTATAACTGTTATCTGTTAAGTGCACAAGTAGACTCCAATCCTACAGATAGATACAGCGGCATATCCCAGCACAACCTATATTTGTTATCCGTTTAGTGCACAAATGGACCCCAATCCTACAGTTAGACACGGCAGCATATCCCAGCACAACCTATATTTGTTATCTGTTTAGTGCACAAATGGACCCCAATCCTACAGTTAGACACGGCAGCATATACCTGCACAACCTTTATTTGCTATCCGTTAAGTGCACAAATAGACCCCAATCCTACAGTTAGATACAGCAGCATATCCCAGCACAACCTATATTTGTGATCTGTTTAGTGCACAAATAGACACCAAGCCTACGGTTAGATACAGCACCATATCCCAGCACAACCTATATTTGTTATCTGTTTAGTGCACAAATAGACCCCAATCCTACAGTTAGATACAGCGTCATATCCCAGCACAACCTATAACTGTTACCTGTTAAGTGCACAAATAGACCCCAATCCTACAGTTAGATACAGCGGCATATCCCAGCACAACCTATAACTGTTATCTGTTACGTTCCAATCCTACAGTTAGATGCAGCGGCATATCCCAGCACAACCTATAACTGTTATCTGTTAAGTGCACAATTAGACCCCAGGCCTACGGTTAGATACAGCACCATATACTTGCACAACCTATATTTGTTATCTGTTTATTGCACAAATAGAACCCAATCTTACAGTTAGATACAGAAGCATATCCCAGCACAACCTATATTTGTTATCTGTTTGGTGCACAAATAGACCCCAATCCTACAGTTGGATACAGCAGCATATTCTAGCACAACCTGTATTTGTTATCTGTTTATTGCACAAATAGACCCCAATCCTACAGTTAGATACAGCAGCATATCCCAGCACAACCTATATTTGTTATCTGTTTGGTGCACAAATAGACACCAAGCCTACGGTTAGATACAGCACCATACCCCAGCACAACCTATATTTGTAATCTGTTTAGTGCACAAATAGACCCCAATCCTGCAGTTAAATACAGCAGCATATCCCAGCACAACCTATAACTGTTATCTGTTAAGTGCACAATTAGACCCCAAGCCTACGGTTCGATACAGCACCATATCCCAGCACAACCTATATTTGTTATCCGTTAAGTGCACAAATAGACCCCAATCCTACAGTTAGAAACAGCTTCATATCCCAGCACAACCTATATTTGTTATCTGTTTAGTGCACAATATGACCCCAATCCTACAGTTAGATACAGCAGCATATTCCAGCACAACCTGTTTTTGTTATCTTTTTAGTGCACAAATAGACCCCAATCCTACAGTTAGATACAGCAGCATATCCCAGCACAACCTATAACTGTTATCTGTTAAGTGCACAATTAGACCTCAGGCCTACGGTTAGATACAGCACCATATACCAACACAACCTCTATTTGTTATCTGTTAAGTGCACAAATAGACACAAATCCTACAGTTAGATACAGCAGCATGTCCCAGCACAACCTGTAACTGTTATATGTTAAGTGCACAATTAGACTTAAGCCTACAGTTAGATACAGCACATTATCCCAGCACAACCTATATTTGAAATCTGATTAGTGCACAAATAGCCCCCAATCCTACAGTTAGATACAGCGGCATATACCAGCACAACATATAACTGTTTTCTGTTAAGTGCACAAATAGTCCCCAATTCTACTGTTAGATACAGCACCATATACTTGCACAACCTATATTTGAAATCTGATTAGTGCACAAATAGACCCCAATCCTACAGTTAGATACAGCGGCATATCCCAGCACAACCTATAACTGTTATCTGTTAAGTGCAGAAATAGACCCCAATCTTACAGTTAGATACAGTGCCATATCCCAGCACAAAGTATAACTGTTGTCTGTTAAGTGCACAAATAGACCCCAATCCTACAGTTAGATACAGCACCATATACCAGCAGAACCTATATTTGAAATCTGATTAGTGCACAAATAGACCCCAATCCTACAGTTAGATACAGCGGCATATCCCAGCACAACCTATAACTGTTATCTGTTAAGTGCACAATTAGACCTTAATCCTACAGTTAGATACAGCGGTATATCCTAGCTCAACCTATAACTGTTATCTGTTAAGTGCACAAAAAGACCCCAATCCTACAGTTAGATACAGCGGCATATCCCAGCACAACCTATAACTGTTATCTGTTAAGTGCACAAATAGACCCCAATCCTACAGTTAGATACAGCGGCATATCCCTGCACAACCTATAACTGTTATCTGTTAAGTGCACTAATAGGCCCCAATCCTACAGTTAGATACAGCGGCATATCCCAGCACAACCTATAACTGTTATCTGTTTAGTGCACAAATAGACCCCAATCCTACAGTTAGATACAGCACCATAGCCCAGCACAACCTATATTTGTTATCTGTTTAGTGCACAAATAGACCCTAATCCTACAGTTAGATACAGCGTCATATCCCAGCACAACCTATAACTGTTATCTGTTGAGTGCACAAATAGACCCCAAGCCTACAGTTAGATACAGCAGCATATCCCAGCACAACCTATATTTGTTATCTGTTAAGTGCACAAATAAACCCCAATCCTACAGTTAGATACAGCACCATATCCCAGCACAACCTATAACTGTTATCTGTTAAGTGCACAAATAGTCCCCAATTCTACTGTTGGATACAGCACCATATCCCAGCACAACCTATATTTGTTATCTGTTTAGTGCACAAATAGACCCCAATCCTACAGTTAGATACAGCGGCATATCCCAGCACAACCTATAACTGTTATCTGTTAAGTGCACAAATAGTCCCCAATTCTACTGTTAGATAATCAGCAAATCCTAGCACAACCTATAACTGTTTTACGTTAAGTGCACCAATAGACCCCAAACCTACAGTTAGATACAGCGACATATCCCAGCACAACCTATAACTGTTATCTGTTAAGTGCAAAAATAGACCCCAAACCTACAGTTAGATACCGCGGCATATACCAGCACAACCTATAACTGTTATCTGTTAAGTGCACAAATAGACCCCAATCCTACAGTGAGATACAGCGGCATATCCCAGTACAACCTATAACTGTTATCTGTTAAGTGCACAAATAGTCCCCAATCCTACAGTTAGATACAGCACCATATACTTGCACAACCTATATTTGTTATCTGTTTATTGCACAAACAGAACCCAATCCTACAGTTAGATACAGCAGCATAACCCAGCACAACCTATATTTGTTATATGTTTAGTGCACAAATAGACACCAAGCCTACGGTTAGATACAGCACCATATCCCAGCACAACCTATATTTGTAATCTGTTTGGTGCAGAAATAGACCCCAATCCTACGGTTAGATACAGCACCATATCCCAGCACAACCTATATTTGTTATCTGTTTAGTGCACAAATAGACCCCAATTGTACAGTTAGACACAGCAGCATATCCCAGCACAACCTATAACTGTTATCTGTTAAGTGCACAAATAGACCTTAATCCTACAGTTAGATACAGCGGCATATACCAGCACAACCTATAACTGTTATCTGTTATGTGCACAAATAGACCCCAATCCTACAGTTAGATACAGCAGCATATCCCAGCACAACCTATAACTGTTATCTGTTAAGTGCACAAATAGACCTTAATCCTACAGTTAGATACAGCGGCATATACCAGCACAACCTATAACTGTTATCTGTTATGTGCACAAATAGACCCCAATCCTACAGTTAGATACAGCAGCATATCCCAGCACAACCTATAACTGTTATCTGTTAAGTGCACAAATAGACCTTAATCCTACAGTTAGATAATCAGGAAATCCCAGCACAACCTATAACTGTTATCCGTTAAGTGCACAAATAGATCCCAATCCTACAGTTAGATACAGCGACATATCCCAGCACAACCTATAACTGTTATCTGTTAAGTGCACAAATAGACCTCAATCCTACAGTTAGATACAGCGGCATATACCAGCACAACCTATAACTGTTATCTGTAAGTGCACAAATAGAACCCAATCCTACAGTTAGATACAGCGGCATATCCCTGCACAACCTATAACTGTTTTCTGTTAAGTGCACAAATAGACCCCAATCCTAGGGTTAGATACAGCGGCATATCCCAGCACTACCTATAACTGTTATCTGTTAAGTGCACAAATAGACCCCAATCCTACAGTTAGATACAGCGGCATATCGCGGCACAACCTATAACTGTTATCTGTTAAGTGCACAAATAGACCCCAATCCTAGGGTTAGATACAGCACCATTTCCCAGCACCACCTATAACTGTTATGTGTTAAGTGCACAAATAGTCCCCAATTCTACTGTTAGATACAGCAGCATATCCCAGCACAACCTATATTTGTTATCTGTTAAGTGCACAATTAGACCCCAATCCTACAGTTAGATACAGCAACATATCCCAGTACAACCTATAACTGTTATCTGTTAAGTGCACAAATAGACCTTAATCCTACAGTTAGATACAGTGGCATATCCTAGCTAACCTATAACTGTTATCTGTTAAGTGCACAAATAAACCCCAATCCTACAGTTAGATACAGCGGCGTATCCCAGCACAACCTATAACTGTTATCTGTTAAGTGCACAAATAGACTCCAATCCTACAGTTAGATACAGCGGCATATCCCTGCACAACCTATAACTGTTATCTGTTAAGTGCACTAATAGACCCCAATCCTACAGTTAGATACAGCGGCATATCTCAGCACAACCTATAACTGTTATCTCTTTAGTGCACAAATAGACCCCAATCCTACAGTTAGATACAGCACCATATCCCAGCACCTCCTATAACTGTTATCTGTTAAGTGCACAATTAGACCCCAAGCCTACGGTTAGATACAGCACCATATCCCAGCACAACCTATATTTGTTATCTGTTTAGTGCACAAATAGACCCCAATCCTATAGTTAGATACAGCGGCATATCCCAGCACAACCTATAACTGTTATCTGTTAAGTGCACAAATAGACCCCAATCCTACAGTTAGATACAGCGGCATATCCCAGCACAACCTATAACTGTTATCTGTTAAGTTCCAATCCTATAGTTAGATACAGCGGCATATCCCAGCACAACCTATAACTGTTATCTGTTAAGTGCACAAATAGACCCCAATCCTACAGTTAGATACAGCACCATATACTTGCACAACCTATATTTGTTATCTGTTTATTGCACAAATAGAACCCAATCTTACAGTTACATACAGAAGCATATCCCAGCACAACCTATAATTGTTATCTGTTTAGTTTACAAATAGACCCCAATCCTACAGTTAGATACAGCAGCATATCCCACCACAAACTATAACTGTTATCTGTTAAGTGCACAAATAGTCCCCAATCCTACAGTTAGATACAGCACCATATACTTGCACAACCTATATTTGTTATCTGTTTATTGCACAAATAGAACCCAATCTTACAGTTACATACAGAAGCATATCCCAGCACAACCTATAATTGTTATCTGTTTAGTTTACAAATAGACCCCAATCCTACAGTTAGATACAGCAGCATATCCCACCACAAACTATAACTGTTATCTGTTAATTGCACAATTAGACCCCAGGCCTACGGTTAGATACAGCACCATATACCAACACAACCTGTATTTGGTATCTGTTAAGAGCACAATTAGACCCCAAGCCTACAGTTAGATACAGCAGCTTATCCCAGCACAAGCTATATTTGTTATCTTTTAAGTGCACAAATAGGCCCCAATCCTACAGTTAGATACAGCGGCATAAACCAGCACAACCTATAACTGTTATCTGTTATGTGCACAAATAGACCCCAATCCTACAGTTAGATACAGCAGCATATCCCAGCACAACCTATAACTGTTATCTGTTAAGTGCACAAATAGACCTTAATCCTACAGTTAGATAATCAGCAAATCCCAGCACAACCTATAACTGTTATCCGTTAAGTGCACAAAAGGACCCCAATCCTACAGTTAGATACAGGGACATATCCCAGCACAACTTATAACTGTTATCTGTTAAATGCACAAATAGACCCCAATCCTACAGTTAGATACAGCACCATATACCAGCAGAACCTATATTTGAAATCTGATTAGTGCACAAATAGACCCCAATCCTACAGTTAGATACAGCGGCATATCCCAGCACAAGCTATAACTGTTATCTGTTAAGTGCACAATTAGACCTTAATCCTACAGTTAGATACAGCGGCATATCCTAGCTCAACCTATAACTGTTATCTGTTAAGTGCACAAAAAGACCCCAATCCTACAGTTAGATACAGCGGCATATCCCAGCACAACCTATAACTGTTAGTGCACAAATAGACTCCAATCCTACAGTTAGATACAGCGGCATATCCCTGCACAACCTATAACTGTTATCTGTTAAGTGCACTAATAGACCCCAATCCTACAGTTAGATACAGCGGCATATCCCAGCACAACCTATAACTGTTATCTGTTTAGTGCACAAATAGACCCCAATCCTACAGTTAGATACAGCACCATAGCCCAGCACAACCTATATTTGTTATCTGTTTAGTGCACAAATAGACCCCAATCCTACAGTTAGATACAGCGTCATATCCCAGCACAACCTATAACTGTTATCTGTTAAGTGCACAAATAGACCCCAAGCCTACAGTTAGATACAGCAGCATATCCCAGCACAACCTATATTTGTTATCTGTTAAGTGCACAAATAAACCCCAATCCTACAGTTAGATACAGCACCATATCCCAGCACAACCTATAACTGTTATCTGTTAAGTGCACAAATAGTCCCCAATTCTACTGTTGGATACAGCACCATATCCCAGCACAACCTATATTTGTTATCTGTTTAGTGCACAAATAGACCCCAATCCTACAGTTAGATACAGCGGCATATCCCAGCACAACTATAACTGTTATCTGTTAAGTGCACAAATAGTCCCCAATTCTACTGTTAGATAATCAGCAAATCCCAGCACAACCTATAACTGTTTTACGTTAAGTGCACCAATAGACCCCAAACCTACAGTTAGATACAGCGACATATCCCAGCACAACCTATAACTGTTATCTGTTAAGTGCACAAATAGACCCCAAACCTACAGTTAGATACCGCGGCATATACCAGCACAACCTATAACTGTTATCTGTTAAGTGCACAAATAGACCCCAATCCTACAGTTAGATACAGCGGCATATCCCAGCACAACCAATAACTGTTATCTGTTAAGTGCACAAATAGTCCCCAATCCTACAGTTAGATACAGCACCATATACTTGCACAACCTATATTTGTTATCTGTTTATTGCACAAACAGAACCCAATCCTACAGTTAGATACAGCAGCATAACCCAGCACAACCTATATTTGTTATATGTTTAGTGCACAAATAGACACCAAGCCTACGGTTAGATACAGCTCCATATCCCAGCACAACCTATATTTGTAATCTGTTTAGTGCAGAAATAGACCCCAATCCTACGGTTAGATACAGCACTATATCCCAGCACAACCTATATTTGTTGTCTGTTTAGTGCACAAATAGTCCCCAATCCTACAGTTAGACACAGCAGCATATCCCAGCACAACCTATAACTGTTATCTGTTAAGTGCACAAATAGACATTAATCCTACAGTTAGATACAGCGGCATATCCTAGCACAACCTATAACTGTTATCTGTTAAGTGCACAAATAGACTCCAATCCTACAGTTAGATACAGCGGCATGTCCTAGCACAACCTATAACTGTTATCTGTTAAGTGCACAAATAGACCCCAATCCTATAGTTATATACAGCAGCATATCCCAGCACAACCTATAACTGTTATCTGTTAAGTGCACAAATAGACTCCAATCCTACAGTTAGATACAGCGGCATATCCCAGCACAACCTATAACTGTTATCTGTTAAGTGCACAAATAGTCCCCAATCCTACAGTTAGATACAGCAGCATATCCCAGCACAACCTATATTTGTTATCTGTTTAGTGCACAAATAGACACCAAGCCTACGGTTAGATACAGCACCATATCCCAGCACAACCTATATTTGTAGTCTGTTTAGTGCAGTAATAGACCCCAATCCTACGGTTAGATACAGCACCATATCCCAGCACAACCTATATTTGTTATCTGTTTAGTGCACAAAAAGACCCCAATCCTACAGTTACATACAGCAGCATATCCCAGCACAACCTATAACTGTTATCTGTTAAGTGAAAAATTAGACCCCAAGCCTACGGTTAGATACAGCAACATATCCCAGCACAACCTATATTTGTTATCCGTTTAGTGCACAAATGGACCCCAATCCTACAGTTAGACACGGCAGCATATACCTGCACAACCTTTATTTGTTATCCGTTAAGTGCACAAGTAGACCCCAATCCTACAGTTAGATACAGCAGCATATCCCAGCACAACCTATATTTGTTATCTGTTTAGTGCACAAATAGACACCAAGCCTACGGTTAGATACAGCACCATATCCCAGCACAACCTATATTTGTAATCTGTTTAGTGCACAAATAGACCTCAATCCTACCGTTAGATACAGCAACATATCCCAGAACAACCTATACTTGTTATCTGTTTAGTGCACAAATAGACCCCAATCCTACAGTTAGAAACAGCAGCATATCCCAGCACAACCTATATTTGTTATCTGTTTAGTGCACAAATAGACCCCAATCGTACAGTTAGATACAGCAGCATATTCCAGCACAACCTGTTTTTGTTATCTGTTTAGTGCACAAATAGACCCCAATCCTACAGTTAGATACAGCAGCTTATCCCAGCACAAGCTATATTTGTTATCTTTTAAGTGCACAAATAGGCCCCAATCCTACAGTTAGATACAGCGGCATATACCAGCACAACCTATAACTGTTATCTGTTATGTGCACAAATAGACCCCAATCCTACAGTTAGATACAGCAGCATATCCCAGCACAACCTATAACTGTTATCTGTTAAGTGCACAAATAGACCTTAATCCTACAGTTAGATAATCAGGAAATCCCAGCACAACCTATAACTGTTATCCGATATGTGCACAAATAGACCCCAATCCTACAGTTAGATACAGCGACATATCCCAGCACAACCTATAACTGTTATCTGTTAAGTGCACAAATAGACCTCAATCCTACAGTTAGATACAGCGGCATATACCAGCACAACCTATAACTGTTATCTGTAAGTGCACAAATAGAACCCAATCCTACAGTTAGATACAGCGGCATATCCCTGCACAACCTATAACTGTTTTCTGTTAAGTGCACAAATAGACCCCAATCCTAGGGTTAGATCAGCGGCATATCCCAGCACAACCTATAACTGTTATCGTTTAAGTGCACAAATAGACCCCAATCCTACAGTTAGATACAGCGGCATATCCCGGCACAACCTATAACTGTTATCTGTTAAGTGCACAAATAGACCCCAATCCTAGGGTTAGATACAGCACCATTTCCCAGCACCACCTATAACTGTTATGTGTTAAGTGCACAAATAGTCCCCAATTCTACTGTTAGATACAGCAGCATATCCCAGCACAACCTATATTTGTTATCTGTTAAGTGCACAATTAGACCTCAATCCTACAGTTAGATACAGCAACATATCCCAGTACAACCTATAACTGTTATCTGTTAAGTGCACAAATAGACCCCAATCCTACAGTTAGATACAGCGGCATATCCCAGCACAACCTATAACTGTTATCTGTTAAGTTGCAATCCTATAGTTAGATACAGCGGCATATCCCAGCACAACCTATAACTGTTATCTGTTAAGTGCACAAATAGACCCCAATCCTACAGTTAGATACAGCTGCATATCCAAGCAGAACTTATAACTGGTATCTGTTAAATGAACAAATAGACCCCAATCCTACAGTTAGATACAGCGGCATAACCCAGCACAACCTATAACTGTTATCTGTTAAGTGCACAAATAGTCCCCAATCCTACAGTTAGATACAGCACCATATACTTGCACAACCTATATTTGTTATCTGTTTATTGCACAAATAGAACCCAATCTTACAGTTACATACAGAAGCATATCCCAGCACAACCTATAATTGTTATCTGTTTAGTTTACAAATAGACCCCAATCCTACAGTTAGATACAGCAGCATATCCCACCACAAACTATAACTGTTATCTGTTAATTGCACAATTAGACCCCAGGCCTACGGTTAGATACAGCACCATATACCAACACAACCTGTATTTGGTATCTGTTAAGAGCACAATTAGACCCCAAGCCTACAGTTCGATACAGCAGCTTATCCCAGCACAAGCTATATTTGTTATCTTTTAAGTGCACAAATAGGCCCCAATCCTACAGTTAGATACAGCGGCATATACCAGCACAACCTATAACTGTTATCTGTTATGTGCACAAATAGACCCCAATCCTACAGTTAAATACAGCAGCATATCCCAGCACAACCTATAACTGTTATCTGTTAAGTGCACAAATAGACCTTAATCCTACAGTTAGATAATCAGCAAATCCCAGCACAACCTATAACTGTTATCCGTTAAGTGCACAAATAGACCCCAATCCTACAGTTAGATACAGCGACATATCCCAGCACAACCTATAACTGTTATCTGTTAAGTGCCCAAATAGACCTCAATCCTACAGTTAGATACAGCGGCATATACCAGCACAACCTATAACTGTTATCTGTAATTGCACAAATAGAACCCAATCCTACAGTTAGATACAGCGGCATATCCCTGCACAACCTATAACTGTTTTCTGTTAAGTGCACAAATAGAACCCAATCCTAGGGTTAGATACAGCGGCATATCCCAGCACAACCTATAACTGTTATCTGTTAAGTGCACAAATAGACCCCAATCCTACAGTTAGATACAGCGGCATATCCCGGCACAACCTATAACTGTTATCTGTTAAGTGCACAAATAGACCCCAATCCTAGGGTTAGATACATCACCATTTCCCAGCACCACCTATAACTGTTATGTGTTAAGTGCACAAATAGTCCCCAATTCTACTGTTAGATACAGCAGCATATCCCAGCACAACCTATATTTGTTATCTGTTAAGTGCACAATTAGACCCCAATCCTACAGTTAGATACAGCAACATATCCCAGCATAACCTATAACTGTTATCTGTTAAGTGCACAAATAGAACTTAAGCCTACAGTTAGATACAGCGGCATATCCTAGCTCAACCTATAACTGTTATCTGTTAAGTGCACAAATAGACCCCAATCCTACAGTTAGATACAGCGGCGTATCCCAGCACAACCTATAACTGTTATCTGTTAAGTGCACAAATAGACTCCAATCCTACAGTTAGATACAGCGGCATATCCCTGCACAACCTATAACTGTTATCTGTTTAGTGCACAAATAGACCCCAATCCTACAGTTAGATACAGCGGCGTATCCCAGCACAACCTATAACTGTTATCTGTTAAGTGCACAAATAGACTCCAATCCTACAGTTAGATACAGCGGCATGTCCTAGCACAACCTATAACTGTTATCTGTTAAGTGCACAAATAGACCCCAATCCTACAGTTATATACAGCAGCATATCCCAGCACAACCTATAACTGTTATCTGTTAAGTGCACAAATAGACTCCAATCCTACAGTTAGATACAGCGGCATATCCCAGCACAACCTATAACTGTTATCTGTTAAGTGCACAAATAGTCCCCAATCCTACAGTTAGATACAGCAGCATATCCCAGCACAACCTATATTTGTTATCTGTTTAGTGCACAAATAGACACCAAGCCTACGGTTAGATACAGCACCATATCCCAGCACAACCTATATTTGTAGTCTGTTTAGTGCAGTAATAGACCCCAATCCTACGGTTAGATACAGCACCATATCCCAGCACAACCTATATTTGTTATCTGTTTAGTGCACAAAAAGACCCCAATCCTACAGTTAGATACAGCAGCATATCCCAGCACAACCTATAACTGTTATCTGTTAAGTGAAAAATTAGACCCCAAGCCTACGGTTAGATACAGCAACATATCCCAGCACAACCTATATTTGTTATCCTTTTAGTGCACAAATGGACCCCAATCCTACAGTTAGACACGGCAGCATATACCTGCACAACCTTTATTTGTTATCCGTTAAGTGCACAAGTAGACCCCAATCCTACAGTTAGATACAGCAGCATATCCCAGCACAACCTATATTTGTTATCTGTTTAGTGCACAAATAGACACCAAGCCTACGGTTAGATACAGCACCATATCCCAGCACAACCTATATTTGTAATCTGTTTAGTGCACAAATAGACCTCAATCCTACAGTTAGATACAGCAACATATCCCAGAACAACCTATACTTGTTATCTGTTTAGTGCACAAATAGACCCCAATCCTACAGTTAGAAACAGCAGCATATCCCAGCACAACCTATATTTGTTATCTGTTTAGTGCACAAATAGACCCCAATCGTACAGTTAGATACAGCAGCATATTCCAGCACAACCTGTTTTTGTTATCTGTTTAGTGCACAAATAGACCCCAATCCTACAGTTAGATACAGCAGCTTATCCCAGCACAAGCTATATTTGTTATCTTTTAAGTGCACAAATAGGCCCCAATCCTACAGTTAGATACATCGGCATATACCAGCACAACCTATAACTGTTATCTGTTATGTGCACAAATAGACCCCAATCCTACAGTTAGATACAGCAGCATATCCCAGCACAACCTATAACTGTTATCTGTTAAGTGCACAAATAGACCTTAATCCTACAGTTAGATAATCAGGAAATCCCAGCACAACCTATAACTGTTATCCGATATGTGCACAAATAGACCCCAATCCTACAGTTAGATACAGCGGCATATCCCTGCACAACCTATAACTGTTTTCTGTTAAGTGCACAAATAGACCCCAATCCTAGGGTTAGATCAGCGGCATATCCCAGCACAACCTATAACTGTTATCTGTTAAGTGCACAAATAGACCCCAATCCTACAGTTAGATACAGCGGCATATCCCGGCACAACCTATAACTGTTATCTGTTAAGTGCACAAATAGACCCCAATCCTAGGGTTAGATACATCACCATTTCCCAGCACCACCTATAACTGTTATGTGTTAAGTGCACAAATAGTCCCCAATTCTACTGTTAGATACAGCAGCATATCCCAGCACAACCTATATTTGTTATCTGTTAAGTGCACAATTAGACCCCAATCCTACAGTTAGATACAGCAACATATCCCAGCACAACCTATAACTGTTATCTGTTAAGTGCACAAATAGACCGTAATCCTACAGTTAGATACAGTGGCATATCCTAGCTCAACCTATAACTGTTATCTGTTAAGTGCACAAATAGACCCCAATCCTACAGTTAGATACAGCGGCGTATCCCAGCATAACCTATAACTGTTATCTGTTAAGTGCACAAATAGACTCCAATCCTACAGTTAGATACAGCGGCATATCCCTGCACAACCTATAACTGTTATCTGTTAAGTGCACAAATAGACCCCAATCCTACAGTTAGATACAGCACCATATCCCAGCACAACCTATAACTGTTATCTGTTAAGTGCACAATTAGACCCCAAGCCTACGGTTAGATACAGCACCATATCCCAGCACAACCTATATTTGTTATCTGTTTAGTGCACAAATAGACCCCAATCCTATAGTTAGATACAGCGGCATATCCCAGCACAACCTATAACTGTTATCTGTTAAGTGCACAAATAGACCCCAATCCTACAGTTAGATACAGCGGCATATCCCAGCACAACCTATAACTGTTATCTGTTAAGTTCCAATCCTATAGTTAGATACAGCGGCATATCCCAGCACAACCTATAACTGTTATCTGTTAAGTGCACAAATAGACCCCAATCCTACAGTTAGATACAGCTGCATATCCAAGCAGAACTTATAACTGTTATCTGTTAAATGCACAAATAGACCCCAATCCTACAGTTAGATATAGCGGCATAACCCAGCACAACCTATAACTGTTATCTGTTAAGTGCACAAATAGTCCCTAATCCTACAGTTAGATACAGCACCATATACTTGCACAACCTATATTTGTTATCTGTTTATTGCACAAATAGAACCCAATCTTACAGTTACATACAGAAGCATATCCCAGCACAACCTATAATTGTTATCTGTTTAGTTTACAAATAGACCCCAATCCTACAGTTAGATACAGCAGCATATCCCACCACAAACTATAACTGTTATCTGTTAATTGCACAATTAGACCCCAGGCCTACGGTTAGATACAGCACCATATACCAACACAACCTGTATTTGGTATCTGTTAAGAGCACAATTAGACCCCAAGCCTACAGTTAGATACAGCAGCTTATCCCAGCACAACCTATATTTGTTATCTGTTTAGTGCACAAATAGACCCCAATCCTATAGTTAGATACAGCGGCATATCCCAGCACAACCTATAACTGTTATCTGTTAAGTGCAAAAATAGACCCCAATCCTACAGTTAGATACAGCTGCATATCCCAGCACAACCTATAACTGTTATCTGTTAAGTTCCAATCCTATAGTTAGATACAGCGGCATATCCCAGCACAACCTATAACTGTTATCTGTTAAGTGCACAAATAGACCCCAATCCTGCAGTTAGATATTGCGGCATATCCAAGCAGAACTTATAACTGTTATGTGTTAAATGCACAAATAGACCCCAATCCTACAGTTAGATACAGCGGCATATCCCAGCACAACCTATAACTGTTATCTGTTAAGTGCACAAATAGTCCCCAATCCTACAGTTAGATACAGCACCATATACTTGCACAACCTATATTTGTTATCTGTTTATTGCACAAATGGAACCCAATCTTACAGTTAGATACAGAAGCATATCCCAGCACAACCTATATTTGTTATCTGTTTGGTGCACAGATAGACCCCAATCCTACAGTTAGATACAGCAGCATATTCTAGCACAACCTGTATTTGTTATCTGTTTAGTGCACAAATAGACCCCAATCCTATAGTTAGATATAGCAGCATATACCAGCACAACCTATATTTGTTATCTGTTTGGTGCACAAATAGACCCCAATCCTACGGTTAGATACAGCACCATATCCCAGCACAACCTATATTTGTTATCTGTTTATTGCACAAATAGACCCCAATCCTACAGTTAGATACAGCAGCATATCCCAGGACAACCTATATTTGTTATCTGTTTAGTGCACAAATAGACACCAAGCTTACGGTTAGATACAGCAGCATATCCCAGCACAACCTATATTTGTTATCTGTTTAGTGCACAAATAGACCCCAATCCTACAGTTAGAAACAGCAGCATATCCCAGCACAACCTATATTTGTTATCTGTTTAGTACACAATAAGACCCCAATCCTACAGTTACATACAGCAGCATATTCCAGCACAACCTCTTTTTGTTATCTTTTTAGTGCACAAATAGACCCCAATCCTACAGTTAGATACAGCAGCATATCCCAGCACAACCTATAACTGTTATCTATTAAGTGCACAATTAGACCCCAGGCCTACGGTTAGATACAGCACCATATACCAACACAACCTCTATTTGTTATCTGTTAAGTGCACAAATAGACACCAATCCTACAGTTAGATACAGCAGCATTTCCCAGCACAACCTATAACTGTTATATGTTAAGTGCACAATTAGACTTAAGCCTACAGTTAGATACAGCACATTATCCCAGCACAACCTATATTTGAAATCTGATTAGTGCACAAATAGCCCCCAATCCTACAGTTAGATACAGCGGCATATACCAGCACAACATATAACTGTTTTCTGTTAAGTGCACAAATAGTCCCCAATTCTACTGTTAGATACAGCACCATATACTTGCAAAACCTATATTTGAAATCTGATTAGTGCACAAATAGACCCCAATACTACAGTTAGATACAGCGGCATATCCCAGCACATCCTATAACTGTTATCTGTTAAGTGCACAAATAGACCCCAATCTTACAGTTAGATACAGTGGCATATCCCAGCACAAAGTATAACTGTTGTCTGTTAAGTGCACAAATAGACGCCAATCCTACAGTTAGATACAGCACCATATACCAGCAAAACCTATGACTGTTGTCTGTTAAGTGCACAAATAGACCCCAAACCTACGGTTAGATACAGCACCATATACCATTAGAACCTATATTTGAAATCTGATTAGTGCACAAATAGACCCCAATCCTACAGTTAGATACAGCGGCATATCCCAGCACAAGCTATAACTGTTATCTGTTAAGTGCACAAATAGACCTTAATCCTACTGTTAGATACAGCGGCATATCCTAGCTCAACCGATAACTGTTATCTGTTAAGTGCACAAATAGACCCCAATCCTACAGTTAGATACAGCGGCATATCCCAGCACAACCTATAACTGTTATCTGTTATGTGCACAAATAGACTCCAATCCTACAGTTAGATACAGCGGCATATCCCTGCACAACCTATAACTGTTATCTGTTAAGTGCACTAATAGACCGCAATCCTATAGTTAGATACAGCGGCATATCCCAGCACAACCTATAACTGTTATCTGTTTAGTGCACAAATAGTCCCCAATCCTACAGTTAGATACAGCACCATATCCCAGCACAACCTATATTTGTTGTCTGTTTAGTGCACAAATAGACCCCAATCCTACAGTTAGATACAGCGTCATATCCCAGCACAACCTATAACTGTTATCTGTTAAATGCACAAATAGGCCCCAAGCCTACAGTTAGATACAGCAGCATATCCCAGCACAACCTATATTTGTTATCTGTTAAGTGCACAAATAAATCCCAATCCTACAGTTAGATACAGCACCATATCCCAGCACAACCTATAACTGTTATCTGTTAAGTGCACAAATAGTCCCCAATTCTACTGTTAGATACAGCAGCATATCCACGCACAACCTATATTTGTGATCTGTTTAGTGCACAAATAGACCCTAATCCTACAGTTAGATACAGCGGCATATCCAAGCACAACCTATAAGTGTTATCTGTTAAGTGCACAAATAGTCCCCAATTCTACTGTTAGATACAGCACCATATCCCAGCACAACCTATATTTGTTATCTGTATAGTGCACAAATAGACCCCAATCCTACAGTTAGATACAGCGGCATATCCCAGCACAACCTATAACTGTTATCTGTTAAGTGCACAAATAGTCCCCAATTCTACTGTTAGATAATCAGCAAATCCCAGCACAACCTATAACTGTTTTCCGTTAAGTGCACCAATAGAACCCAATCCTACAGTTAGATACAGCGACATACCCCAGCACAACCTATAACTGTTATCTGTTAAGTGCACAAATAGACCCCAAACCTACAGTTAGATACAGCGGCATATACCAGCACAACCTATAACTGATATCTGTTAAGTGCACAAATAGACCCCAATCCTACAGTTAGATACAGCGGCATATCCCAGCACAACCTATAACTGTTATCTGTTAAGTGCACAAATAGACTCCAATCCTACCGTTAGATACAGCGGCATATCCCAGCACAACCTATAACTG
Organism: Mantis religiosa; assembly: GCA_030765055.1. NCBI lineage: Eukaryota > Metazoa > Arthropoda > Insecta > Mantodea > Mantidae > Mantis > Mantis religiosa. The sequence continues at coordinate 683,607 of JAUKNK010000148.1, forward strand.
TTATCTGTTAAGTGCACAAATAGTCCCCAATTCTACTGTTAGATACAGCAGCATACCCACGCACAACCTATATTTGTTATCTGTTTATTGCACAAACAGAACCCAATCCTACAGTTAGATACAGCAGCATAACCCAGCACAACCTATATTTGTTATATGTTTAGTGCACAAATAGACACCAAGCCTACGGTTAGATACAGCACCATATCCCAGCACAACCTATATTTGTAATCTGTTTAGTGCAGAAATAGACCCTAATCCTACGGTTAGATACAGCACCATATCCCAGCACAACCTATATTTGTTATCTGTTTAGTGCACAAATAGACCCAATCCTACAGTTAGACACAGCAGCATATCCCAGCACAACCTATAACTGTTATCTGTTAAGTGCACAAATAGACATTATTCCTACAGTTAGATACAGCGGCATATACCGGCACAACCTATAACTGTTATCTGTTAAGTGCACAAATAGACCCCAATCCTACAGTTAGATACAGCGGCATATCCTAGCACAACCTATAACTGTTATCTGTTAAGTGCACAAATAGACCCCAATCCTACAGTTAGATACAGCAGCATATCCCAGCACAACCTATAACTGTTATCTGTTAAGTGCACAAATAGACTCCAATCCTACAGTTAGATACAGCGGCATATCCCAGCACAAACTATATTTGTTATCTGTTTAGTGCACAAATAGACCCCAATCCTACAGTTAGAAACAGCAGCATATCCCAGCACAACCTATAACTGTTATCTGTTAAGTGCACAAATAGACATTATTCCTACAGTTAGATACAGCGGCATATACCGGCACAACCTATAACTGTTATCTGTTAAGTGCACAAATAGACACCAAGCCTACGGTTAGATACAGCATCATATCCCAGCACAACCTATATTTGTAATCTGTTTAGTGCACAAATAGACCCCATCCTACAGTTAGATACAGCAGCATATCCCAGCACAACCTATAACTGTTATCTGTTAAGTGCACAAATAGAGCCCAATCCTACAGTTAGATACAGCAACATATCCCAGCACAAACTATATTTGTTATCTGTTTAGTGCACAAATAGACCCCAATCCTACAGTTAGAAACAGCAGCATATTCCAGCACAACCTATATTTATCTGTTTAGTGCACAAATAGACCCCAATCCTACAGTTAGATACAGCACCATATACTTGCACAACCTATATTTGTTATCTGTTTATTGCACAAATGGAACCCAATCTTACAGTTAGATACAGAAGCATATCCCAGCACAACCTATATTTGTTATCTGTTTGGTGCACAGATAGACCCCAATCCTACAGTTAGATACAGCAGCATATTCTAGCACAACCTGTATTTGTTATCTGTTTAGTGCACAAATAGACCCCAATCCTACAGTTAGATATAGCAGCATATACCAGCACAACCTATATTTGTTATCTGTTTGGTGCACAAATAGACCCCAATCCTACGGTTAGATACAGCACCATATCCCAGCACAACCTATATTTGTTATCTGTTTATTGCACAAATAGACCCCAATCCTACAGTTAGATACAGCAGCATATCCCAGGACAACCTATATTTGTTATCTGTTTAGTGCACAAATAGACACCAAGCCTACGGTTAGATACAGCAGCATATCCCAGCACAACCTATATTTGTTATCTGTTTAGTGCACAAATAGACCCCAATCCTACAGTTAGAAACCGCAGCATATCCCAGCACAACCTATATTTGTTATCTGTTTAGTACACAATAAGACCCCAATCCTACAGTTACATACAGCAGCATATTCCAGCACAACCTCTTTTTGTTATCTTTTAAGTGCACAAATAGACCCCAATCCTACAGTTAGATACAGCAGCATATCCCAGCACAACCTATAACTGTTATCTATTAAGTGCACAATTAGACCCCAGGCCTACGGTTAGATACAGCACCATATACCAACACAACCTCTATTTGTTATCTGTTAAGTGCACAAATAGACACCAATCATACAGTTAGATACAGCAGCATTTCCCAGCACAACCTATAACTGTTCTATGTTAAGTGCACAATTAGACTTAAGCCTACATTTAGATACAGCACATTATCCCAGCACAACCTATATTTGAAATCTGATTAGTGCACAAATAGCCCCCAATCCTACAGTTAGATACAGCGGCACATACCAGCACAACATATAACTGTTTTCTGTTAAGTGCACAAATAGTCCCCAATTCTACTGTTAGATACAGCACCATATACTTGCACAACCTATATTTGAAATCTGATTAGTGCACAAATAGACCCCAATACTACAGTTAGATACAGCGGCATATCCCAGCACAACCTATAACTGTTATCTGTTAAGTGCACAAATAGACCCCAATCTTACAGTTAGATACACTGGCATATCCCAGCACAAAGTATAACTGTTGTCTGTTAAGTGCACAAATAGACCCCAATCCTACAGTTAGATACAGCACCATATACCAGCAAAACCTATAACTGTTGTCTGTTAAGTGCACAAATAGACCCCAAACCTACGGTTAGATACAGCACCATATACCATTAGAACCTATATTTGAAATCTGATTAGTGCACAAATAGACCCCAATCCTACAGTTAGATACAGCGGCATATCCCAGCACAAGCTATAACTGTTATCTGTTAAGTGCACAAATAGACCTTAATCCTACTGTTAGATACAGCGGCATATCCTAGCTCAACCGATAACTGTTATCTGTTAAGTGCACAAATAGACCCCAATCCTACAGTTAGATACAGCGTCATATCCCAGCACAACCTATAACTGTTATCTGTTAAATGCACAAATAGGCCCCAAGCCTACAGTTAGATACAGCAGCATATCCCAGCACAACCTATATTTGTTATCTGTTAAGTGCACAAATAAATCCCAATCCTACAGTTAGATACAGCACCATATCCCAGCACAACCTATAACTGTTATCTGTTAAGTGCACAAATAGTCCCCAATTCTACTGTTAGATACAGCAGCATATCCACGCACAACCTATATTTGTGATCTGTTTAGTGCACAAATAGACCCTAATCCTACAGTTAGATACAGCGGCATATCCAAGCACAACCTATAAGTGTTATCTGTTAAGTGCACAAATAGTCCCCAATTCTACTGTTAGATACAGCACCATATCCCAGCACAACCTATATTTGTTATCTGTATAGTGCACAAATAGACCCCAATCCTACAGTTAGATACAGCGGCATATCCCAGCACAACCTATAACTGTTATCTGTTAAGTGCACAAATAGTCCCCAATTCTACTGTTAGATAATCAGCAAATCCCAGCACAACCTATAACTGTTTTCCGTTAAGTGCACCAATAGAACCCAATCCTACAGTTAGATACAGCGACATACCCCAGCACAACCTATAACTGTTATCTGTTAAGTGCACAAATAGACCCCAAACCTACAGTTAGATACAGCGGCATATACCAGCACAACCTATAACTGATATCTGTTAAGTGCACAAATAGACCCCAATCCTACAGTTAGATACAGCGGCATATCCCAGCACAACCTATAACTGTTATCTGTTAAGTTCACAAATAGACTCCAATCCTACCGTTAGATACAGCGGCATATCCCAGCACAACCTATAACTGTTATCTGTTAAGTGCACAAATAGTCCCCAATTCTACTGTTAGATACAGCAGCATACCCACGCACAACCTATATTTGTTATCTGTTTATTGCACAAACAGAACCCAATCCTACAGTTAGATACAGCAGCATAACCCAGCACAACCTATATTTGTTATATGTTAAGTGCACAAATAGACACCAAGCCTACGGTTAGATACAGCACCATATCCCAGCACAACCTATATTTGTAATCTGTTTAGTGCAGAAATAGACCCTAATCCTACGGTTAGATACAGCACCATATCCCAGCACAACCTATATTTGTTATCTGTTTAGTGCACAAATAGACCCAATCCTACAGTTAGACACAGCAGCATATCCCAGCACAACCTATAACTGTTATCTGTTAAGTGCACAAATAGACATTATTCCTACAGTTAGATACAGCGGCATATACCGGCACAACCTATAACTGTTATCTGTTAAGTGCACAAATAGACCCCAATCCTACAGTTAGATACAGCGGCATATCCTAGCACAACCTATAACTGTTATCTGTTAAGTGCACAAATAGACCCCAATCCTACAGTTAGATACAGCAGCATATCCAAGCACAACCTATAACTGTTATCTGTTAAGTGCACAAATAGACTCCAATCCTACAGTTAGATACAGCGGCATATCCCAGCACAAACTATATTTGGTATCTGTTTAGTGCACAAATAGACCCCAATCCTACAGTTAGAAACAGCAGCATATCCCAGCACAACCTATAACTGTTATCTGTTAAGTGCACAAATAGACATTATTCCTACAGTTAGATACAGCGGCATATACCGGCACAACCTATAACTGTTATCTGTTAAGTGCACAAATAGACACCAAGCCTACGGTTAGATACAGCACCATATCCCAGCACAACCTATATTTGTAATCTGTTTAGTGCACAAATAGACCCCATCCTACAGTTAGATACAGCAGCATATCCCAGCACAACCTATAACTGTTATCTGTTAAGTGCACAAATAGAGCCCAATCCTACAGTTAGATACAGCAACATATCCCAGCACAAACTATATTTGTTATCTGTTTAGTGCACAAATAGACCCCAATCCTACAGTTAGAAACAGCAGCATATCCCAGCACAACCTATATTTGTTATCTGTTTAGTGCACAAATAGACCCCAATCCTACAGTTAGATACAGCAGCATATTCCAGCACAACCTGTTTTTGTTATCTGTTTAGTGCACAAATAGACCCCAAACCTACAGTTAGATACAGCAGCATATCCCAGCACAACCTATAACTGTTATCTGTTAAGTGCACAATTAGAACCCAGGCCTACGGTTAGATACAGCACCATATACCAAAACAACCTCTATTTGTTATATGTTAAGTGCACAAATAGACCCCAATCCTACAGTTAGTTACTGTATCATATACCAGCACAACCTATATTTGTGATCTGTTTAGTGCACAAATAGACCCTAATCCTACAGTTAGATACAGCGGCATATCCCAGCACAACCTATAAGTGTTATCTGTTAAGTGCACAAATAGTCCCCAATTCTACTGTTAGATACAGCACCATATCCCAGCACAACCTATATTTGTTATCTGTATAGTGCACAAATAGACCCCAATCCTACAGTTAGATACAGCGGCATATCCCAGCACAACCTATAACTGTTATCTGTTAAGTGCACAAATAGTCCCCAATTCTACTGTTAGATAATCAGCAAATCCCAGCACAACCTATAACTGTTTTCCGTTAAGTGCACCAATAGAACCCAATCCTACAGTTAGATACAGCGACATATCCCAGCACAACCTATAACTGTTATCTGTTAAGTGCACAAATAGACCCCAAACCTACAGTTAGATACACCGGCATATACCAGCACAACCTATAACTGATAGCTGTTAAGTGCACATATAGACCCCAATCCTACAGTTAGATACAGCGGCATATCCCAGCACAACCTATAAATGTTATCTGTTAAGTGCAAAAATAGTCCCCAATTCTACTGTTAGATACAGCAGCATACCCACGCACAACCTATATTTGTTATCTGTTTATTGCACAAACAGAACCCAATCCTACAGTTAGATACAGCAGCATAACCCAGCACAACCTATATTTGTTATATGTTTAGTGCACAAATAGACACCATGCCTACGGTTAGATACAGCACCATATCCCAGCACAACCTATATTTGTAATCTGTTTAGTGCAGAAATAGACCCTAATCCTACGGTTAGATACAGCACCATATCCCAGCACAACCTATATTTGTTATCTGTTTAGTGCACAAATAGACCCAATCCTACGGTTAGACACAGCAGCATATCCCAGCACAACCTATAACTGTTATCTGTTAAGTGTACAAATAGACATTAATCCTACAGTTAGATACAGCGGCATATACCGGCACAACCTATAACTGTTATCTGTTAAGTGGACAAATAGACCCCAATCCTACAGTTAGATACAGCGGCATATCCTAGCACAACCTATAACTGTTATCTGTTAAGTGCACAAATAGACCCCAATCCTACAGTTAGATACAGCAGCATATCCCAGCACAACCTATAACTGTTATCTGTTAAGTGCACAAATAGACCCCAATCTTACAGTTAGATACACTGGCATATCCCAGCACAAAGTATAACTGTTGTCTGTTAAGTGCACAAATAGACCCCAATCCTACAGTTAGATACAGCACCATATACCAGCAAAACCTATAACTGTTGTCTGTTAAGTGCACAAATAGACCCCAAACCTACGGTTAGATACAGCACCATATACCATTAGAACCTATATTTGAAATCTGATTAGTGCACAAATAGACCCCAATCCTACAGTTAGATACAGCGGCATATCCCAGCACAAGCTATAACTGTTATCTGTTAAGTGCACAAATAGACCTTAATCCTACTGTTAGATACAGCGGCATATCCTAGCTCAACCGATAACTGTTATCTGTTAAGTGCACAAATAGACCCCAATCCTACAGTTAGATACAGCGGCATATCCCAGCACAACCTATAACTGTTATCTGTTATGTGCACAAATAGACTCCAATCCTACAGTTAGATACAGCGGCATATCCCTGCACAACCTATAACTGTTATCTGTTAAGTGCACAAATAAATCCCAATCCTACAGTTAGATACAGCACCATATCCCAGCACAACCTATAACTGTTATCTGTTAAGTGCACAAATAGTCCCCAATTCTACTGTTAGATACAGCAGCATATCCACGCACAACCTATATTTGTGATCTGTTTAGTGCACAAATAGACCCTAATCCTACAGTTAGATACAGCGGCATATCCAAGCACAACCTATAAGTGTTATCTGTTAAGTGCACAAATAGTCCCCAATTCTACTGTTAGATACAGCACCATATCCCAGCACAACCTATATTTGTTATCTGTATAGTGCACAAATAGACCCCAATCCTACAGTTAGATACAGCGGCATATCCCAGCACAACCTATAACTGTTATCTGTTATGTGCACAAATAGTCCCCAATTCTACTGTTAGATAATCAGCAAATCCCAGCACAACCTATAACTGTTTTCCGTTAAGTGCACCAATAGAACCCAATCCTACAGTTAGATACAGCGACATACCCCAGCACAACCTATAACTGTTATCTGTTAAGTGCACAAATAGACCCCAAACCTACAGTTAGATACAGCGGCATATACCAGCACAACCTAAAACTGATATCTGTTAAGTGCACAAATAGACCCCAATCCTACAGTTAGATACAGCGGCATATCCCAGCACAACCTATAACTGTTATCTGTTAAGTGCACAAATAGACTCCAATCCTACCGTTAGATACAGCGGCATATCCCAGCACAACCTATAACTGTTATCTGTTAAGTGCACAAATAGTCCCCAATTCTACTGTTAGATACAGCAGCATACCCACGCACAACCTATATTTGTTATCTGTTTATTGCACAAACAGAACCCAATCCTACAGTTAGATACAGCAGCATAACCCAGCACAACCTATATTTGTTATATGTTTAGCGCACAAATAGACACCAAGCCTACGGTTAGATACAGCACCATATCCCAGCACAACCTATATTTGTAATCTGTTTAGTGCAGAAATAGACCCTAATCCTACGGTTAGATACAGCACCATATCCCAGCACAACCTATATTTGTTATCTGTTTAGTGCACAAATAGACCCAATCCTACAGTTAGACACAGCAGCATATCCCAGCAGACCCTATAACTGTTATCTGTTAAGTGCACAAATAGACATTATTCCTACAGTTAGATACAGCGGCATATACCGGCACAACCTATAACTGTTATCTGTTAAGTGCACAAATAGACCCCAATCCTACAGTTAGATACAGCGGCATATCCTAGCACAACCTATAACTGTTATCTGTTAAGTGCACAAATAGACCCCAATCCTACAGTTAGATACAGCAGCATATCCCAGCACAACCTATAACTGTTATCTGTTAAGTGCACAAATAGACTCCAATCCTACAGTTAGATACAGCGGCATATCCCAGCACAAACTATATTTGTTATCTGTTTAGTGCACAAATAGACCCCAATCCTACAGTTAGAAGCAGCAGCATATCCCAGCACAACCTATAACTGTTATCTGTTAAGTGCACAAATAGACATTATTCCTACAGTTAGATACAGCGGCATATACCGGCACAACCTATAACTGTTATCTGTTAAGTGCACAAATAGACACCAAGCCTACGGTTAGATACAGCATCATATCCCAGCACAACCTATATTTGTAATCTGTTTAGTGCACAAATAGACCCCATCCTACAGTTAGATACAGCAGCATATCCCAGCACAACCTATAACTGTTATCTGTTAAGTGCACAAATAGAGCCCAATCCTACAGTTAGATACAGCAACATATCCCAGCACAAACTATATTTGTTATCTGTTTAGTGCACAAATAGACCCCAATCCTACAGTTAGAAACAGCAGCATATTCCAGCACAACCTATATTTGTTATCTGTTTAGTGCACAAATAGACCCCAATCCTACAGTTAGATACAGCACCATATACTTGCACAACCTATATTTGTTATCTGTTTATTGCACAAATGGAACCCAATCTTACAGTTAGATACAGAAGCATATCCCAGCACAACCTATATTTGTTATCTGTTTGGTGCACAGATAGACCCCAATCCTACAGTTAGATACAGCAGCATATTCTAGCACAACCTGTATTTGTTATCTGTTTAGTTCACAAATAGACCCCAATCCTACAGTTAGATATAGCAGCATATACCAGCACAACCTATATTTGTTATCTGTTTGGTGCACAAATAGACCCCAATCCTACGGTTAGATACAGCACCATATCCCAGCACAACCTATATTTGTTATCTGTTTATTGCACAAATAGACCCCAATCCTACAGTTAGATACAGCAGCATATCCCAGGACAACCTATATTTGTTATCTGTTTAGTGCACAAATAGACACCAAGCCTACGGTTAGATACAGCACCATATCCCACCCCAACCTATATTTGTTATCTGTTTAGTGCACAAATAGAACCCAATCCTACAGTTAGAAACAGCAGCATATCCCAGCACAACCTATATTTGTTATCTGTTTAGTACACAATAAGACCCCAATCCTACAGTTACATACAGCAGCATATTCCAGCACAACCTCTTTTTGTTATCTTTTTAGTGCACAAATAGACCCCAATCCTACAGTTAGATACAGCAGCATATCCCAGCACAACCTATAACTGTTATCTATTAAGTGCACAATTAGACCCCAGGCCTACGGTTAGATACAGCACCATATACCAACACAACCTCTATTTGTTATCTGTTAAGTGCACAAATAGACACCAATCATACAGTTAGATACAGCAGCATTTCCCAGCACAACCTATAACTGTTCTATGTTAAGTGCACAATTAGACTTAAGCCTACAGTTAGATACAGCACATTATCCCAGCACAACCTATATTTGAAATCTGATTAGTGCACAAATAGCCCCCAATCCTACAGTTAGATACAGCGGCATATACCAGCACAACATATAACTGTTTTCTGTTAAGTGCACAAATAGTCCCCAATTCTACTGTTAGATACAGCACCATATACTTGCACAACCTATATTTGAAATCTGATTAGTGCACAAATAGACCCCAATACTACAGTTAGATACAGCGGCATATCCCAGCACAACCTATAACTGTTATCTGTTAAGTGCACAAATAGACCCCAATCTTACAGTTAGATACACTGGCATATCCCAGCACAAAGTATAACTGTTGTCTGTTAAGTGCACAAATAGACCCCAATCCTACAGTTAGATACAGCACCATATACCAGCAAAACCTATAACTGTTGTCTGTTAAGTGCACAAATAGACCCCAAACCTACGGTTAGATACAGCACCATATACCATTAGAACCTATATTTGAAATCTGATTAGTGCACAAATAGACCCCAATCCTACAGTTAGATACAGCGGCATATCCCAGCACAAGCTATAACTGTTATCTGTTAAGTGCACAAATAGACCTTAATCCTACTGTTAGATACAGCGGCATATCCTAGCTCAACCGATAACTGTTATCTGTTAAGTGCACAAATAGACCCTAATCCTACAGTTAGATACAGCGGCATATCCCAGCACAACCTATAACTGTTATCTGTTATGTGCACAAATAGACTCCAATCCTACGGTTAGATACAGCGGCATATCCCTGCACAACCTATAACTGTTATCTGTTAAGTGCACTAATAGACCGCAATCCTATAGTTAGATACAGCGGCATATCCCAGCACAACCTATAACTGTTATCTGTTTAGTGCACAAATAGTCCCCAATCCTACAGTTAGATACAGCACCATATCCCAGCACAACCTATATTTGTTGTCTGTTTAGTGCACAAATAGACCCCAATCCTACAGTTAGATACAGCGTCATATCCCAGCACAACCTATAACTGTTATCTGTTAAATGCACAAATAGGCCCCAAGCCTACAGTTAGATACAGCAGCATATCCCAGCACAACCTATATTTGTTATCTGTTAAGTGCACAAATAAATCCCAATCCTACAGTTAGATACAGCACCATATCCCAGCACAACCTATAACTGTTATCTGTTAAGTGCACAAATAGTCCCCAATTCTACTGTTAGATACAGCAGCATATCCACGCACAACCTATATTTGTGATCTGTTTAGTGCACAAATAGACCCCAATCCTACAGTTAGATACAGCGGCATATCCCAGCACAACCTATAACTGTTATCTGTTAAGTGCACAAATAGTCCCCAATTCTACTGTTAGATAATCAGCAAATCCCAGCACAACCTATAACTGTTTTCCGTTAAGTGCACCAATAGAACCCAATCCTACAGTTAGATACAGCGACATACCCCAGCACAACCTATAACTGTTATCTGTTAAGTGCACAAATAGACCCCAAACCTACAGTTAGATACAGCGGCATATACCAGCACAACCTATAACTGATATCTGTTAAGTGCACAAATAGACCCCAATCCTACAGTTAGATACAGCGGCATGTTCCAGCACAACCTATAACTGTTATCTGTTAAGTTCACAAATAGACTCCAATCCTACCGTTAGATACAGCGGCATATCCCAGCACAACCTATAACTGTTATCTGTTAAGTGCACAAATAGTCCCCAATTCTACTGTTAGATACAGCAGCATACCCACGCACAACCTATATTTGTTATCTGTTTATTGCACAATCAGAACCCAATCCTACAGTTAGATACAGCAGCATAACCCAGCACAACCTATATTTGTTATATGTTTAGTGCACAAATAGACACCAAGCCTACGGTTAGATACAGCACCATATCCCAGCACAACCTATATTTGTAATCTGTTTAGTGCAGAAATAGACCCTAATCCTACGGTTAGATACAGCACCATATCCCAGCACAACCTATATTTGTTATCTGTTTAGTGCACAAATAGACCCAATCCTACAGTTAGACACAGCAGCATATCCCAGCACAACCTATAACTGTTATCTGTTAAGTGCACAAATAGACATTATTCCTACAGTTAGATACAGCGGTATATACCGGCACAACCTATAACTGTTATCGTTTAAGTGCACAAATAGACCCCAATCCTACAGTTAGATACAGCGGCATATCCTAGCACAACCTATAACTGTTATCTGTTAAGTGCACAAATAGACCCCAATCCTACAGTTAGATACAGCAGCATATCCAAGCACAACCTATAACTGTTATCTGTTAAGTGCACAAATAGACTCCAATCCTACAGTTAGATACAGCGGCATATCCCAGCACAAACTATATTTGTTATCTGTTTAGTGCACAAATAGACCCCAATCCTACAGTTAGAAACAGCAGCATATCCCAGCACAACCTATAACTGTTATCTGTTAAGTGCACAAATAGACATTATTCCTACAGTTAGATACAGCGGCATATACCGGCACAACCTATAACTGTTATCTGTTAAGTGCACAAATAGACACCAAGCCTACGGTTAGATACAGCACCATATCCCAGCACAACCTATATTTGTAATCTGTTTAGTGCACAAATAGACCCCATCCTACAGTTAGATACAGCAGCATATCCCAGCACAACCTATAACTGTTATCTGTTAAGTGCACAAATAGAGCCCAATTCTACAGTTAGATACAGCAACATATCCCAGCACAAACTATATTTGTTATCTGTTTAGTGCACAAATAGACCCCAATCCTACAGTTAGAAACAGCAGCATATCCCAGCACAACCTATATTTGTTATCTGTTTAGTGCACAAATAGACCCCAATCCTACAGTTAGATACAGCAGCATATTCCAGCACAACCTGTTTTTGTTATCTGTTTAGTGCACAAATAGACCCCAAACCTACAGTTAGATACAGCAGCATATCCCAGCACAACCTATAACTGTTATCTGTTAAGTGCACAATTAGAACCCAGGCCTACGGTTAGATACAGCACCATATACCAAAACAACCTCTATTTGTTATATGTTAAGTGCACAAATAGACCCCAATCCTACAGTTAGTTACTGTATCATATACCAGCACAACCTATATTTGTGATCTGTTTAGTGCACAAATAGACCCTAATCCTACAGTTAGATACAGCGGCATATACCAGTACAACCTATAAGTGTTATCTGTTAAGTGCACAAATAGTCCCCAATTCTACTGTTAGATACAGCACCATATCCCAGCACAACCTATATTTGTTATCTGTATAGTGCACAAATAGACCCCAATCCTACAGTTAGATACAGCGGCATATCCCAGCACAACCTATAACTGTTATCTGTTAAGTGCACAAATAGTCCCCAATTCTACTGTTAGATAATCAGCAAATCCCAGCACAACCTATAACTGTTTTCCGTTAAGTGCACCAATAGAACCCAATCCTACAGTTAGATACAGCGACATATCCCAGCACAACCTATAACTGTTATCTGTTAAGTGCACAAATAGACCCCAAACCTACAGTTAGATACAGCGGCATATACCAGCACAACCTATAACTGATATCTGTTAAGTGCACAAATAGACCCCAATCCTACAGTTAGATACAGCGGCATATCCCAGCACAACCTATAACTGTTATCTGTTAAGTGCAAAAATAGTCCCCAATTCTACTGTTAGATACAGCAGCATACCCACGCACAACCTATATTTGTTATCTGTTTATTGCACAAACAGAACCCAATCCTACAGTTAGATACAGCAGCATAACCCAGCACAACCTATATTTGTTATATGTTTAGTGCACAAATAGACACCATGCCTACGGTTAGATACAGCACCATATCCCAGCACAACCTATATTTGTAATCTGTTTAGTGCAGAAATAGACCCTAATCCTACGGTTAGATACAGCACCATATCCCAGCACAACCTATATTTGTTATCTGTTTAGTGCACAAATAGACCCAATCCTACAGTTAGACACAGCAGCATATCCCAGCACAACCTATAACTGTTATCTGTTAAGTGTACAAATAGACATTAATCCTACAGTTAGATACAGCGGCATATACCGGCACAACCTATAACTGTTATCTGTTAAGTGGACAAATAGACCCCAATCCTACAGTTAGATACAGCGGCATATCCTAGCACAACCTATAACTGTTATCTGTTAAGTGCACAAATAGACCCCAATCCTACAGTTAGATACAGCAGCATATCCCAGCACAACCTATAACTGTTATCTGTTAAGTGCACAAATAGACTCCAATCCTACAGTTAGATACAGCGGCATATCCCAGCACAACCTATAACTGTTATCTGTTAAGTGCACAAATAGTCCCCAAACCTACAGTTAGATACAGCACCATATACTTGCACAACCTATATTTGTTATCTGTTTATTGCACAAATAGACCCCAATCCTACAGTTAGATACAGCAGCATATCCCAGCACAACCTATATTTGTTATCTGTTTAGTGCACAAATAGACACCAAGCCTACGGTTAGATACAGCACCATATCCCAGCACAACCTATATTTGTAATCTGTTTAGTGCACAAATAGACCCCATCCTACAGTTAGATACAGCAGCATATCCCAGCACAACCTATAACTGTTATCTGTTAAGTGCACAAATAGAGCCCAATCCTACAGTTAGATACAGCAACATATCCCAGCACAAACTATATTTGTTATCTGTTTAGTGCACAAATAGACCCCAATCCTACAGTTAGAAACAGCAGCATATCCCAGCACAACCTATATTTGTTATCTGTTTAGTGCAGAAATAGACCCCAATCCTACAGTTAGATACAGCAGCATATACCAGCACAACCTATAACTGTTATCTGTTATGTGCACAAATAGACCCCAATCCTACAGTTAGATACAGCGGCATTGTCGAGCACAACCTATAACTGTTATCTGTTAAGTGCACAAATAGACCTTAATCCTACAGTTAGATAATCAGCAAATCCCAGCACAACCTATAACTGTTATCCGTTAAGTGCACAAATAGACCCCAATCCTACAGTTAGATACAGCGACATATCCCAGCACAACCTATAACTGTTATCTGTTAAGTGCACAAATAGACCTCAATCCTACAGTTAGATATAGCGGCATATACCAGCACAACCTATAACTGTTATCTGTAAGTGCACAAATAGACCCCAATCCTTCAGATAGATACAGCGGCATATCCCTGCACAACCTATAACTGTTATCTGTTAAGTGCACAAATAGACCCCAATCCTAGGGTTAGATACAGCGGCATATCCCAGCACAACCTATAACTGTTATCTGTTAAGTGCACAAATAGACCCCAATCCTACAGTTAGATACAGCGGCATATCCCGGCAGAACCTATAACTGATATCAGTTAAGTGCACAAATAGACCCCAATCCTAGGGTTAGATACAGCACCATTTCCCAGCACAACCTATAACTGTTTTGTGTTAAGTGCACAAATAGTCCCCAATTCTACTGTTAGATACAGCAGCATATCCCAGCACAACCTATATTTGTTATCTGTTAAGTGCTCAATTAGACCCCAATCCTACAGTTAGATACAGCAACATATCCCAGCACAACCTATAACTGTTATCTGTTAAGTGCACAAATAGACATTATTCCTACAGTTAGATACAGCGGCATATCCTAGCTCAACCTATAACTGTTATCTGTTAAGTGCACAAATAGACCCCAATCCTACAGTTAGATACAGCGGCATATCCCAGCACAACCTATAACTGTTATCTGTTAAGTGCACAAATAGACTCCAATCCTACAGTTAGATACAGCGGCATATCCCTGCACAACCTATAACTGTTATCGTTAAGTGCACTAATAGACCCCAATCCTACAGTTAGATACAGCGGCATATCCCAGTACAACCTATAACTGTTATCTGTTTAGTGCACAAATAGACCCCAATCCTACAGTTAGATACAGCACCATATCCCAGCACAATCTATATTTGTTATCTGTTTAGTGCACAAATAGACCCCAATCCTACAGTTAGATACAGCAGCATATACAGCACAACCTATAACTGTTATCTGTTAAGTGCACAAGTAGACCCCAAGCCTACGGTTAGATACAGCAACATATCCCAGCACAACCTATATTTGTTATCCGTTTAGTGCACAAATGGACCCCAATCCTACAGTTAGATACAGCAGCATATACCTGCAAAACCTTTATTTGTTATCTGTTAAGTGCACAAATAGACCCCAATCCTACAGTTAGATACAGCAGCATATCCCAGCACAACCTATATTTGTTATCTGTTTATTGCACAAATAGACCCCAATCCTACAGTTAGATACAGCGGCATATCCCAGCACAACCTATAACTGATATCTGTTAAGTGCACAAATAGACCCCAATCCTACAGTTAGATACAGCGGCATATCCCAGCACAACCTATAACTGTTATCTGTTAAGTTCCATTCCTAATGTTATATACAGCGGCATATCCCAGCACAACCTATAACTGTTATCTGTTAAGTGCACAAATATTCCCCAATCCTACAG
Source organism: Mantis religiosa (assembly GCA_030765055.1). Lineage (NCBI taxonomy): Eukaryota > Metazoa > Arthropoda > Insecta > Mantodea > Mantidae > Mantis > Mantis religiosa. The sequence goes on from JAUKNK010000148.1 coordinate 699,796, forward strand.
TTAGATACAGCACCATATACTTGCACAACCTATATTTGTTATCTGTTTATTGCACAAATAGAACCCAATCTTACAGTTAGATACAGAAGCATATCCCAGCACAACCTATATTTGTTATCTGTTTGGTGCACAAATAGACCCCAATCCTACAGTTAGATACAGCAGCATATTCTAGCACAACCTGTATTTGTTATCTGTTTAGTGCACAAATAGACCCCAATCCTACAGTTAGATACAGCAGCATATACCAGCACAACCTATATTTGTTATCTGTTTTGTGCACAAATAGACCCCAATCCTACAGTTAGATACAGCAGCATATCCCAGCACAACCTATATTTGTTATCTGTTAAGTGCACAAATAGATCCCAATCCTAAAGTTAGATACAGCAGCATATTCCAGCACAACCTATATTTGTTATCTGTTTAGTGCACAAATAGACCCCAATCCTACAGTTAGAAACAGCAGCATATCCCAGCACATCCTATATTTGTTATCTGTTTAGTGCACAATAAGACCCCAATCCTACAGTTAGATACAGCAGCATATTCCAGCACAACCTGTTTTTGTTATCTTTTTAGTGCACAAATAGACCCCAATCCTAAAGTTAGATACAGCAGCATATCCCAGCACAACCTATAACTGTTATCTGTTAAGTGCACAATTAGACCCCAGGCCTACGGTTAGATACAGCACCATATACCAACACAACCTCTATTTGTTATCTGTTAAGTGCACAAATAGACACCAATCTTACAGTTAGATACAGCAGCATGTCTCAGCACAACCTATAACTGTTATATGTTAAGCGCACAATTAGACTTAAGCCTACAGTTAGATACAGCACATTATCCCAGCACAACCTATATTTGAAATCTGATTAGTGCACAAATAGACCCCAATCCTACAGTTAGATACAGCGGCATGTTCCAGCACAACCTATAACTGTTATCTGTTAAGTTCACAAATAGACTCCAATCCTACCGTTAGATACAGCGGCATATCCCAGCACAACCTATAACTGTTATCTGTTAAGTGCACAAATAGTCCCCAATTCTACTGTTAGATACAGCAGCATACCCACGCACAACCTATATTTGTTATCTGTTTATTGCACAATCAGAACCCAATCCTACAGTTAGATACAGCAGCATAACCCAGCACAACCTATATTTGTTATATGTTTAGTGCACAAATAGACACCAAGCCTACGGTTAGATACAGCACCATATCCCAGCACAACCTATATTTGTAATCTGTTTAGTGCAGAAATAGACCCTAATCCTACGGTTAGATACAGCACCATATCCCAGCACAACCTATATTTGTTATCTGTTTAGTGCACAAATAGACCCAATCCTACAGTTAGACACAGCAGCATATCCCAGCACAACCTATAACTGTTATCTGTTAAGTGCACAAATAGACATTATTCCTACAGTTAGATACAGCGGTATATACCGGCACAACCTATAACTGTTATCGTTTAAGTGCACAAATAGACCCCAATCCTACAGTTAGATACAGCGGCATATCCTAGCACAACCTATAACTGTTATCTGTTAAGTGCACAAATAGACCCCAATCCTACAGTTAGATACAGCAGCATATCCAAGCACAACCTATAACTGTTATCTGTTAAGTGCACAAATAGACTCCAATCCTACAGTTAGATACAGCGGCATATCCCAGCACAAACTATATTTGTTATCTGTTTAGTGCACAAATAGACCCCAATCCTACAGTTAGAAACAGCAGCATATCCCAGCACAACCTATAACTGTTATCTGTTAAGTGCACAAATAGACATTATTCCTACAGTTAGATACAGCGGCATATACCGGCACAACCTATAACTGTTATCTGTTAAGTGCACAAATAGACACCAAGCCTACGGTTAGATACAGCACCATATCCCAGCACAACCTATATTTGTAATCTGTTTAGTGCACAAATAGACCCCATCCTACAGTTAGATACAGCAGCATATCCCAGCACAACCTATAACTGTTATCTGTTAAGTGCACAAATAGAGCCCAATTCTACAGTTAGATACAGCAACATATCCCAGCACAAACTATATTTGTTATCTGTTTAGTGCACAAATAGACCCCAATCCTACAGTTAGAAACAGCAGCATATCCCAGCACAACCTATATTTGTTATCTGTTTAGTGCACAAATAGACCCCAATCCTACAGTTAGATACAGCAGCATATTCCAGCACAACCTGTTTTTGTTATCTGTTTAGTGCACAAATAGACCCCAAACCTACAGTTAGATACAGCAGCATATCCCAGCACAACCTATAACTGTTATCTGTTAAGTGCACAATTAGAACCCAGGCCTACGGTTAGATACAGCACCATATACCAAAACAACCTCTATTTGTTATATGTTAAGTGCACAAATAGACCCCAATCCTACAGTTAGTTACTGTATCATATACCAGCACAACCTATATTTGTGATCTGTTTAGTGCACAAATAGACCCTAATCCTACAGTTAGATACAGCGGCATATACCAGTACAACCTATAAGTGTTATCTGTTAAGTGCACAAATAGTCCCCAATTCTACTGTTAGATACAGCACCATATCCCAGCACAACCTATATTTGTTATCTGTATAGTGCACAAATAGACCCCAATCCTACAGTTAGATACAGCGGCATATCCCAGCACAACCTATAACTGTTATCTGTTAAGTGCACAAATAGTCCCCAATTCTACTGTTAGATAATCAGCAAATCCCAGCACAACCTATAACTGTTTTCCGTTAAGTGCACCAATAGAACCCAATCCTACAGTTAGATACAGCGACATATCCCAGCACAACCTATAACTGTTATCTGTTAAGTGCACAAATAGACCCCAAACCTACAGTTAGATACAGCGGCATATACCAGCACAACCTATAACTGATATCTGTTAAGTGCACAAATAGACCCCAATCCTACAGTTAGATACAGCGGCATATCCCAGCACAACCTATAACTGTTATCTGTTAAGTGCAAAAATAGTCCCCAATTCTACTGTTAGATACAGCAGCATACCCACGCACAACCTATATTTGTTATCTGTTTATTGCACAAACAGAACCCAATCCTACAGTTAGATACAGCAGCATAACCCAGCACAACCTATATTTGTTATATGTTTAGTGCACAAATAGACACCATGCCTACGGTTAGATACAGCACCATATCCCAGCACAACCTATATTTGTAATCTGTTTAGTGCAGAAATAGACCCTAATCCTACGGTTAGATACAGCACCATATCCCAGCACAACCTATATTTGTTATCTGTTTAGTGCACAAATAGACCCAATCCTACAGTTAGACACAGCAGCATATCCCAGCACAACCTATAACTGTTATCTGTTAAGTGTACAAATAGACATTAATCCTACAGTTAGATACAGCGGCATATACCGGCACAACCTATAACTGTTATCTGTTAAGTGGACAAATAGACCCCAATCCTACAGTTAGATACAGCGGCATATCCTAGCACAACCTATAACTGTTATCTGTTAAGTGCACAAATAGACCCCAATCCTACAGTTAGATACAGCAGCATATCCCAGCACAACCTATAACTGTTATCTGTTAAGTGCACAAATAGACTCCAATCCTACAGTTAGATACAGCGGCATATCCCAGCACAACCTATAACTGTTATCTGTTAAGTGCACAAATAGTCCCCAAACCTACAGTTAGATACAGCACCATATACTTGCACAACCTATATTTGTTATCTGTTTATTGCACAAATAGACCCCAATCCTACAGTTAGATACAGCAGCATATCCCAGCACAACCTATATTTGTTATCTGTTTAGTGCACAAATAGACACCAAGCCTACGGTTAGATACAGCACCATATCCCAGCACAACCTATATTTGTAATCTGTTTAGTGCACAAATAGACCCCATCCTACAGTTAGATACAGCAGCATATCCCAGCACAACCTATAACTGTTATCTGTTAAGTGCACAAATAGAGCCCAATCCTACAGTTAGATACAGCAACATATCCCAGCACAAACTATATTTGTTATCTGTTTAGTGCACAAATAGACCCCAATCCTACAGTTAGAAACAGCAGCATATCCCAGCACAACCTATATTTGTTATCTGTTTAGTGCAGAAATAGACCCCAATCCTACAGTTAGATACAGCAGCATATACCAGCACAACCTATAACTGTTATCTGTTATGTGCACAAATAGACCCCAATCCTACAGTTAGATACAGCGGCATTGTCGAGCACAACCTATAACTGTTATCTGTTAAGTGCACAAATAGACCTTAATCCTACAGTTAGATAATCAGCAAATCCCAGCACAACCTATAACTGTTATCCGTTAAGTGCACAAATAGACCCCAATCCTACAGTTAGATACAGCGACATATCCCAGCACAACCTATAACTGTTATCTGTTAAGTGCACAAATAGACCTCAATCCTACAGTTAGATATAGCGGCATATACCAGCACAACCTATAACTGTTATCTGTAAGTGCACAAATAGACCCCAATCCTTCAGATAGATACAGCGGCATATCCCTGCACAACCTATAACTGTTATCTGTTAAGTGCACAAATAGACCCCAATCCTAGGGTTAGATACAGCGGCATATCCCAGCACAACCTATAACTGTTATCTGTTAAGTGCACAAATAGACCCCAATCCTACAGTTAGATACAGCGGCATATCCCGGCAGAACCTATAACTGATATCAGTTAAGTGCACAAATAGACCCCAATCCTAGGGTTAGATACAGCACCATTTCCCAGCACAACCTATAACTGTTTTGTGTTAAGTGCACAAATAGTCCCCAATTCTACTGTTAGATACAGCAGCATATCCCAGCACAACCTATATTTGTTATCTGTTAAGTGCTCAATTAGACCCCAATCCTACAGTTAGATACAGCAACATATCCCAGCACAACCTATAACTGTTATCTGTTAAGTGCACAAATAGACATTATTCCTACAGTTAGATACAGCGGCATATCCTAGCTCAACCTATAACTGTTATCTGTTAAGTGCACAAATAGACCCCAATCCTACAGTTAGATACAGCGGCATATCCCAGCACAACCTATAACTGTTATCTGTTAAGTGCACAAATAGACTCCAATCCTACAGTTAGATACAGCGGCATATCCCTGCACAACCTATAACTGTTATCGTTAAGTGCACTAATAGACCCCAATCCTACAGTTAGATACAGCGGCATATCCCAGTACAACCTATAACTGTTATCTGTTTAGTGCACAAATAGACCCCAATCCTACAGTTAGATACAGCACCATATCCCAGCACAATCTATATTTGTTATCTGTTTAGTGCACAAATAGACCCCAATCCTACAGTTAGATACAGCAGCATATACAGCACAACCTATAACTGTTATCTGTTAAGTGCACAAGTAGACCCCAAGCCTACGGTTAGATACAGCAACATATCCCAGCACAACCTATATTTGTTATCCGTTTAGTGCACAAATGGACCCCAATCCTACAGTTAGATACAGCAGCATATACCTGCAAAACCTTTATTTGTTATCTGTTAAGTGCACAAATAGACCCCAATCCTACAGTTAGATACAGCAGCATATCCCAGCACAACCTATATTTGTTATCTGTTTATTGCACAAATAGACCCCAATCCTACAGTTAGATACAGCGGCATATCCCAGCACAACCTATAACTGATATCTGTTAAGTGCACAAATAGACCCCAATCCTACAGTTAGATACAGCGGCATATCCCAGCACAACCTATAACTGTTATCTGTTAAGTTCCATTCCTAATGTTATATACAGCGGCATATCCCAGCACAACCTATAACTGTTATCTGTTAAGTGCACAAATATTCCCCAATCCTACAGTTAGATACAGCACCATATACTTGCACAACCTATATTTGTTATCTGTTTATTGCACAAATAGAACCCAATCTTACAGTTAGATACAGAAGCATATCCCAGCACAACCTATATTTGTTATCTGTTTGGTGCACAAATAGACCCCAATCCTACAGTTAGATACAGCAGCATATTCTAGCACAACCTGTATTTGTTATCTGTTTAGTGCACAAATAGACCCCAATCCTACAGTTAGATACAGCAGCATATACCAGCACAACCTATATTTGTTATCTGTTTTGTGCACAAATAGACCCCAATCCTACAGTTAGATACAGCAGCATATCCCAGCACAACCTATATTTGTTATCTGTTAAGTGCACAAATAGATCCCAATCCTAAAGTTAGATACAGCAGCATATTCCAGCACAACCTATATTTGTTATCTGTTTAGTGCACAAATAGACCCCAATCCTACAGTTAGAAACAGCAGCATATCCCAGCACATCCTATATTTGTTATCTGTTTAGTGCACAATAAGACCCCAATCCTACAGTTAGATACAGCAGCATATTCCAGCACAACCTGTTTTTGTTATCTTTTTAGTGCACAAATAGACCCCAATCCTAAAGTTAGATACAGCAGCATATCCCAGCACAACCTATAACTGTTATCTGTTAAGTGCACAATTAGACCCCAGGCCTACGGTTAGATACAGCACCATATACCAACACAACCTCTATTTGTTATCTGTTAAGTGCACAAATAGACACCAATCTTACAGTTAGATACAGCAGCATGTCTCAGCACAACCTATAACTGTTATATGTTAAGCGCACAATTAGACTTAAGCCTACAGTTAGATACAGCACATTATCCCAGCACAACCTATATTTGAAATCTGATTAGTGCACAAATAGCCCCCAATCCTACAGTTAGATACAGCGGCATATACCAGCACAACATATAACTGTTTTCTGTTAAGTGCACAAATAGTCCCCAATTCTACTGTTAGATACAGCACCATATACTTGCACAACTTATATTTGAAATCTGATTAGTGCACAAAAAGACCCCAATACTACAGTTAGATACAGCGGCATATCATAGCACAACCTATAACTGTTATCTGTTAAGTGCACAAATAGACCCCCATCTTACAGTTAGATACAGTGGCATATCCCAGCACAAACTATAACTGTTGTCTGTTAAGTGCACAAATAGACCCCAATCCTAGAGTTAGATACAGCACCATATCCCAGCAAAACCTATAACTGTTGTCTGTTAAGTGCACAAATAGACCCCAAACCTACAGTTAGATACAGCACCATATACCAGCAGAACCTATATTTGAAATCTGATTAGTGCACAAATAGACCCCAATCCTACAGATAGATACAGCGGCATATCCCAGCACAAGCTATAACTGTTATCTGTTAAGTGCACAAATAGACCTTAATCCTACAGTTAGATACAGCGGCATATCCTAGCTCAACCTATAACTGTTATCTGTTAAGTGCACAAATAGACCACAATCCTACAGTTAGATACAGCGGCATATCCCAGCACAACCTATAACTGTTATCTGTTAAGTGCACAAATATTCCCCAATTCTACTGTTAGATACAGCAGCATATACATGCACAACCTATATTTGTTATCTGTTTATTGCACAAAGAGAACCCAATCCTACAGTTAGATACAGCAGCATAACCCAGCACAACCTATATTTGTTATATGTTAAGTGCACAAATAGACACCAAGCCTACGGTTAGATACAGCACCATATCCCAGCACAACCTATATTTGTAATCTGTTTAGTGCAGAAATAGACCCCAATCCTACGGTTAGATACAGCACCATATCCCAGCACAACCTATATTTGTTATCTGTTTAGTGCACAAATAGACCCCAATCCTACAGTTAGATACAGCAGCATATCCCAGCACAACCTATAACTGTTATCTGTTGAGTGCACAAATAGACATTAATCCTACATTTAGATACAGCGTGATATCCCAGCACAGCCTATAACTGTTATCTGTTAAGTGCACAAATAGACCCCAAGCCTACAGTTAGATACAGCAGCATATCCCAGCACAACCTATATTTGTTATCTGTTAAGTGCACAAATAAACACCAATCCTACAGTTAGATACAGCACCATATCCCAGCACAACCTATAACTGTTATCTGTTAAGTGCACAAATAGTCCCCAATTCTACTGTTAGATAATCAGCAAATCCCAGCACAACCTATAACTGTTTTCCGTTAAGTGCACAAATAGACCCCAATCCTACAGTTAGATACAGCGACATATCCCAGCACAACCTATAACTGTTATCTGTTAAGTGCACAAATAGACCCCAAACCTACAGTTAGATACAGCGGCATATACCAGCACAACCTATAACTGTTATCTGTTAAGTGCACAAATAGACCCCAATCCTGCAGTTAGATACAGCGGCATATCCCAGCACAACCTATAACTGTTATCTGTTAAGTGCACAAATAGACTCCAATCCTACAGTTAGATACAGCGGCATATCCCAGCACAACCTATAACTGTTATCTGTTAAGTGCACAAATAGTCCCCAATCCTACAGTTAGATACAGCACCATATACTTGCACAACCTATATTTGTTATCTGTTTATTGCACAAACAGAGCCCAATCCTACAGTTACATACAGCAGCATAACCCAGCACAACCTATATTTGTTATATGTTTAGTGCACAAATAGACACCAAGCCTACGGTTAGATACAGCAGCATATCCCAGCACAACCTATATTTGTTATCTGTTTAGTGCACAAATAGACACCAAGCCTACGGTTAGATACAGCAGCATATCCCAGCACAACCTATAACTGTTATCTGTTAAGTGCACAAATAGAGCCCAATCCTACAGTTAGATACAGCAACATATCCCAGCACAAACTATATTTGTTATCTGTTTAGTGCACAAATAGACCCCAATCCTACAGTTAGAAACAGCAGCATATCCCAGCACAACCTATATTTGTTATCTGTTTAGTGCAGAAATAGACCCCAATCCTACAGTTAGATACAGCAGCATATACTAGCACAACCTATAACTGTTATCTGTTATGTGCACAAATAGACCCCAATCCTACAGTTAGATACAGCGGCATTGTCGAGCACAACCTATAACTGTTATCTCTTAAGTGCACAAATAGACCTTAATCCTACAGTTAGATAATCAGCAAATCCCAGCACAACCTATAACTGTTATCCGTTAAGTGCACAAATAGACCCCAATCCTACAGTTAGATACAGCGACATATCCCAGCAAAACCTATAACTGTTATCTGTTAAGTGCACAAATAGACCTCAATCCTACAGTTAGATATAGCGGCATATAGCAGCACAACCTATAACTGTTATCTGTAAGTGCACAAATAGACCCCAATGCTACAGATAGATACAGCGGCATATCCCGGCACAACCTATAACTGTTATCTGTTAAGTGCACAAATAGACCCCAATCCTAGGGTTAGATACAGCGGCATATCCCAGTACAACCTATAACTGTTATCTGTTTAGTGCACAAATAGACCCCAATCCTACAGTTAGATACAGCACCATATCCCAGCACAACCTATATTTGTTATCTGTTTAGTGCACAAATAGACCCCAATCCTACAGTTAGATACAGCAGCATATCCCAGCACAACCTATAACTGTTATCTGTTAAGTGCACAAGTAGACCCCAAGCCTACGGTTAGATACAGCAACATATCCCAGCACAACCTATATTTGTTATCCGTTTAGTGCACAAATGGACCCCAATCCTACAGTTAGATACAGCAGCATATACCTGCACAACCTTTATTTGTTATCTGTTAAGTGCACAAATAGACCCCAATCCTACAGTTAGATACAGCAGCATATCCCAGCACAACCTATATTTGTTATCTGTTTATTGCACAAATAGACCCCAATCTTACAGTTAGATACAGCGGCATATCCCAGCACAACCTATAACTGTTATCTGTTAAGTGCACAAATAGACCCCAATCCTACAGTTAGATACAGCGGCATATCCCAGCACAACCTATAACTGTTATCTGTTAAGTTCCATTCCTAATGTTATATACAGCGGCATATCCCAGCACAACCTATAACTATTATCTGTTAAGTGCACAAATATTCCCCAATCCTACAGTTAGATACAGCACCATATACTTGCACAACCTATATTTGTTATCTGTTTATTGCACAAATAGAACCCAATCTTACAGTTAGATACAGAAGCATATCCCAGCACAACCTATATTTGTTATCTGTTTGGTGCACAAATAGACCCCAATCCTACAGTTAGATACAGCAGCATATTCTAGCACAACCTGTATTTGTTATCTGTTTAGTGCACAAATAGACCCCAATCCTACAGTTAGATACAGCAGCATATACCAGCACAACCTATATTTGTTATCTGTTTGGTGCACAAATAGACCCCAATCCTACAGTTAGATACAGCAGCATATTCTAGCACAACCTGTATTTGTTATCTGTTTAGTGCACAAATAGATCCCAATCCTACAGTTAGATACAGCAGCATATACCAGCACAACCTATATTTGTTATCTGGTTGGTGCACAAATAGACCCCAATCCTACGGTTAGATACAGCACCATATCTTAGCACAACCTATATTTGTTATCTGTTTGTTGCACAAATAGACCCCAATCCTACAGTTAGATACAGCAGCATATCCCAGAACAACCTATATTTGTTATCTGTTAAGTGCACAAATAGATCCCAATCCTACAGTTAGATACAGCAGCATATCCCAGCACAACCTATATTTGTTATCTGTTTAGTGCACAAATAGACCCCAATCCTACAGTTAGAAACAGCAGCATATCCCAGCACATCCTATATTTGTTATCTGTTTAGTGCACAATAAGACCCCAATCTTACAGTTAGATACAGCAGCATATTCCAGCACAACCTGTTTTTGTTATCTTTTTAGTGCACAAATAGACCCCAATCCTAAAGTTAGATACAGCAGCATATCCCAGCACAACCTATAACTGTTATCTGTTAAGTGCACAATTAGACCCCAGGCCTACGGTTAGATACAGCACCATATACCAACACAACCTCTATTTGTTATCTGTTAAGTGCACAAATAGACACCAATCTTACAGTTAGATACAGCAGCATGTCCCAGCACAACCTATAACTGTTATATGTTAAGCGCACAATTAGACTTAAGCCTACAGTTAGATACAGCACATTATCCCAGCACAACCTATATTTGAAATCTGATTAGTGCACAAATAGCCCCCAATCCTACAGTTAGATACAGCGGCATATACCAGCACAACATATAACTGTTTTCTGTTAAGTGCACAAATAGTCCCCAATTCTACTGTTAGATACAGCACCATATACTTGCACAACCTATATTTGAAATCTGATTAGTGCACAAATAGCCCCCAATCCTACAGTTAGATACAGCACCATATCCCAGCAAAACCTATAACTGTTGTCTGTTAAGTGCACAAATAGACCCCAAACCTACAGTTAGATACAGCACCATATACCAGCAGAACCTATATTTGAAATCTGATTAGTGCACAAATAGACCCCAATCCTACAGATAGATACAGCGGCATATCCCAGCACAAGCTATAACTGTTATCTGTTAAGTGCACAAATAGACCTTAATCCTACAGTTAGATACAGCAGCATATCCTAGCTCAACCTATAACTGTTACCTGTTAAGTGCACAAATAGACCCCAATCCTACAGTTAGATACGGCGGCATATCCCAGCACAACCTATAACTGTTATCTGTTAAGTGCACAAATATTCCCCAATTCTACTGTTAGATACAGCAGCATATACATGCACAACCTATATTTGTTATCTGTTTATTGCACAAACAGAACCCAATCCTACAGTTAGATACAGCAGCATAACCCAGCACAACCTATATTTGTTATATGTTTAGTGCACAAATAGACACCAAGCCTACGGTTAGATACAGCACCATATCCCAGCACAACCTATATTTGTAATCTGTTTAGTGCAGAAATAGACCCCAATCCTACGGTTAGATACAGCACCATATCCCAGCACAACCTCTATTTGTTATCTGTTTAGTGCACAAATAGACCCCAATCCTACAGTTAGACACAGCAGCATATCCCAGCACAACCTATAACTGTTATCTGTTAAGTGCACAAATAGACATTAATCCTACAGTTAGATACAGCGTCATATCCCAGCACAACCTATAACTGTTATCTGTTAAGTGCACAAATAGACCCCAAGCCTACAGTTAGATACAGCAGCATATCCCAGCACAACCTATATTTGTTATCTGTTAAGTGCACAAATAAACCCCAATCCTACAGTTAGATACAGCACCATATCCCATCACAACCTATAACTGTTATCTGTTAAGTGCACAAATAGTCCCAAATTCTACTGTTAGATACAGCAGCATATCCACGCACAACCTATATTTGTGATCTGTTTAGTGCACAAATAGACCCTAATCCTACAGTTAGATACAGCGGCATATCCCAGCACAACCTATAACTGTTATCTGTTAAGTGCACAAATAGTCCCCAATTCTACTGTTAGATAATCAGCAAATCCCAGCACAACCTATAACTGTTTTCCGTTAAGTGCAACAATAGACCCCAATCCTACAGTTAGATACAGCTACATATCCCAGCTCAACCTATAACTGTTATCTGTTAAGTGCACAAATAGACCCCAAACCTACAGTTAGATACAGCGGCATATACCAGCACAACCTATAACTGTTATCTGTTAAGTGCACAAATAGACCCCAATCCTACAGTTAGATACAGCGGCCTATCCCAGCACAACCTATAACTGTTATCTGTTAAGTGCACAAATAGTCCCCAATCCTACAGTTAGATACAGCACCATATACTTGCACAACCTATATTGGTTATCTCTTCATTGCACAAACAGAACCCAATCCTACAGTTAGATACAGCAGCATAACCCAGCACAACCTATATTTGTTATATGTTTAGTGCACAAATAGACCCCAATCCTACGGTTAGATACAGCACCATATCCCAGCACAACCTATATTTGTTATCTGTTTAGTGCACAAATAGACCCCAATCCTACAGTTAGACACAGCAGCATATCCCAGCACAACCTATAACTGTTATCTTTTAAGTGCACAAATAGACATTAATCCTACAGTTAGATACAGCGGCATATCCTAGCACAACCTATAACTGTTATCTGTTAAGTGCACAAATAGAGCCCAATCCTACAGTTAGATACAGCGGCATATCCTAGCACAACCTATAACTGTTATCTGTTAAGTGCACAAATAGTCCCCAATTCTACTGTTAGATACAGCAGCATATCCAAGCACGACCTATATTTGTGATCTGTTTAGTGCACAAATAGACCCTAAATCTACAGTTAGATACAGCGGCATATCCCAGCACAACCTATAACTGTTATCTGTTAAGTGCACAAATAGTCCCCAATTCTACTGTTAGATACAGCACCATATCCCAGCACAACCTATATTTGTTATATGTTTAGTGCACAAATAGACCCCAATCCTACAGTTAGATACAGCGGCATATCCCAGCACAACCTATAACTGTTATCTGTTAAGTGCACAAATCGTCCCCAATTCTACTGTTAGATAATCAGCAAATCCCAGCACAACCTATAACTGTTTTCCGTTAAGTGCACCAATAGAGCCCAATCCTACAGGTGGATACAGCGACATATCCCAGCACAACCTATAACTGTTATCTGTTAAGTGCACAAATAGTCCCCAATCCTACAGTTAGATACAGCACCATATACATGCACAACCTATATTTGTTATCTGTTATCAGAACCCAATCCTACAGTTAGATACAGCAGCATAACCCAGCACAAGCTATATTTGTTATATGTTTAGTGCACAAATAGACACCAAGCCTACGGTTAGATACAGCACCATATCCCAGCACAACCTATATTTGTAATCTGTTTAGTGCAGAAATAGACCCCAATCCTACGGTTAGATACAGCACCATATCCCAGCACAACCTATATTTTTTATCTGTTTAGTGCACAAATAGACCCCAATCCTACAGTTAGACACAGCAGCATATCCCAGCACAACCTATAACTGTTATCTGTTGAGTGCACAAATAGACATTAATCCTACATTTAGATACAGCGTCATATCCCAGCACAGCCTATAACTGTTATCTGTTAAGTGCACAAATAGACCCCAAGCCTACAGTTAGATACAGCAGCATATCCCAGCACAACCTATAATTGTTATCTGTTAAGTGCACAAATAAACCCCAATCCTACAGTTAGATACAGCACCATATCCCAGCACAACCTATAACTGTTATCTGTTAAGTGCACAAATAGTCCCCAATTCTACTGTTAGATAATCAGCAAATCCCAGCACAACCTATAACTGTTTTCCGTTAAGTGCACCAATAGACCCCAATCCCACAGTTAGATACAGCGACATATCCCAGCACAACCTATAACTGTTATCTGTTAAGTGCACAAATAGACCCCAAACCTACAGTTAGATACAGCAGCATATACCAGCACAACCTATAACTGTTATCTGTTAAGTGCACAAATAGACCCCAGTCCTGCAGTTAGATACAGCGGCATATACCTGCACAACCTTTATTTGTTATCCGTTTATTGCACAAACAGAACCCAATCCTACAGTTACATACAGCAGCATAACCCAGCACAACCTATATTTGTTATATGTTTAGTGCACAAATAGACACCAAGCCTACGGTTAGATACAGCACCATATCCCAGCACAACCTATATTTGTAATCTGTTTAGTTTAGAAATAGTCCCCAATCCGACGGTTAGATACAGCAACATATCCCAGCACAACCTATATTTGTTATCTGTTTAGTGCACAAATAGACCCCAATCCTACAGTTAGACACAGCAGCATATCCCAGCACAACCTATAACTGTTATCTGTTAAGTGCACAAATAGACATTAATCCTACAGTTAGATACAGCGGCATATACCGGCACAATCTATAACTGTTATCTGTTAAGTGCACAAATAGACCCCAATCCTACAGTTAGATACAGCGGCATATACCTGCACAACCTTTATTTGTTATCCGTTAAGTGCACAAATACAACCCAATCCTACAGTTAGATACAGCAACATATCCCAGCACAACCTATATTTGTTATCTGTTTAGTGCACAAATAGACCCCAATCCTACAGTTAGACACAGCAGCATATCCCAGCACAACCTATAACTGTTATCTGTTAAGTGCACAATTAGACCCCTAGCCTACGGTTAGTTACAGCAACATATCCCAGCACAACCTATATTTGTTATCCGTTTAGTGCACAAATGGACCCCAATCCTACAGTTACATACGGCAGCATATACCTGCACAACCTTTATTTGTTATCCGTTAAGTGCACAAATAGAACCCAATCCTACAGTTAGATACAGCAGCATATCCCAGCACAACCTATGTTTGTTATCTGTTTAGTGCACAAATATCACCAAGCCTACGGTTAGATACAGCACCATATCCCAGCACAACCTATATTTGTAATCTGTTTAGTGCACAAATAGACCCCATCATACAGTTAGATACAGCAGCATATCCCAGCACAACCTATATTTGTTATCTGTTTAGTGCACAAATAGACCCCAATCCTACACTTAGAAACAGCAGCATATCTTAGCACAACCTATATTTGTTATCTGTTTAGTGCACAAATAGACCCCAATCCTACAGTTAGATACTGCAGCATATTCCAGCACAACCTGTTTTTGTTATCTGTTTAGTGCACAAATAGACTCAAATCCTACAGTTAGATACAGCAGCATATCCCAGCACAACCTATAACTGTTATCTGTTAAGTGCACAATTAGAACCCAGGCCTACGGTTAGATACAGCACCATATACCAAAACAACCTCTATTTGTTATATGTTAAGTGCATAAATAGACCCCAATCCTACAGTTAGTTACTGTATCATATACCAGCACAACCTATATTTGTTATCTGTTTGGTACACAAATAGACCCCAATCCTACAGTTAGATACAGCAGCATATCCCACCACAAACTATAACTGTTATCTGTTAATTGCACAATTAGACCCCAGGCCTACGGTTAGATACAGCACCATATACCAACACAACCTGTATTTGGTATCTGTTAAGAGCACAATTAGACCGCAAGCCTACAGTTAGATACAGCAGCTTATCCCAGCACAAGCTATATTTGTATTCTTTTAAGTGCACAAATAGGCCCCAATCCTACAGTTAGATACAGCGGCATATACCAGCACAACCTATAACTGTTATCTGTTATGTGCACAAATAGACCCCAATCCTACAGTTAGATACAGCGGCATTTTCGAGCACAACCTATAACTGTTATCTGTTAAGTGCAC
Source organism: Mantis religiosa (assembly GCA_030765055.1). Taxonomy (NCBI): domain Eukaryota; kingdom Metazoa; phylum Arthropoda; class Insecta; order Mantodea; family Mantidae; genus Mantis; species Mantis religiosa. The sequence goes on from JAUKNK010000148.1 coordinate 716,138, forward strand.
AAATAGACCTTTATCCTACAGTTAGATAATCAGCAAATCCCAGCACAACCTATAACTGTTATCCGTTAAGTGCACAAATAGACCCCAATCCTACAGTTAGATACAGCAGCATAACCCAGCACAACCTATATTTGTTATATGTTTAGTGCACAAATAGACACCAAGCCTACGGTTAAATACAACACCATATCCCAGCACAACCTATATTTGTAATCTGTTTAGTGCAGAAATAGACCCCAATCCTACGGTTAGATACAGCACCATATCCCAGCACAACCTATATTTGTTATCTGTTTGGTGCACAAATAGACCCCAATCCTACAGTTAGATACAGCAGCATATCCCGGCACAACCTATATTTGTTATCTGTTAAGTGCACAGTTAGACCCCAATCCTACAGTTAGATACAGCACCAAATACTTGCACAACCTATTTTTGTTATCTGTTAATTGCACAAATAGAGCCCAATCCTACAGTTAGATACAGCAGCATATCCCAGCACAACCTATATTTGTTATCTGTTAAGTGCACATTTAGACACCAATCCTACAGTTAGATACAGCACCATATCCCAGCACAACCTATAACTGTTATCTGTTAAGTGCACAAATAGACCCCAATCCTACAGTTAGATACAGCGGCATATCCCAACACAACCTATAACTGTTATCTGTTAAGTGCACAATTAGACCCCAATCCTACAGTTAGATACAGCGGCATATCCCAGCACAACCTATAAGTGTTTTCTGTTAAGTGCACAAATAGAACCCAATCCTACAGTTAGATACAGCGGCATATCCCAGCACTACCTATAACTGTTATCTGTTCAGTGCACAATTAGATCCCAGTCCTACAGTTAGATACAGCAGCATATCCCAGCACAACCTATATTTGTTATCTGTTAAGTGCAAATATAGTCCCCAATCCTACAGTTAGATACAGCAGCATATCCCAGCACAACCTATATTTGTTATCTGTTTAGTGCACCAATAGACCACAATCCTACAGTTAGATACAGTAGCATATTCTAGCACAACCTATATTTGTTATCTGTTAAGTGCACCATTAGACCCCAAGCATACGGTTAGATACAGCACCATATCCCAGCACAACCTAAATTTGTTATCTGTTAAGCGCACAACTAGACCCCAATCGTACAGTTAGATACAGCACCAAACACTTGCACAACCTATATTTGTTATCTGTTTATTGCACAAATAGAACCCAATTCTACAGTTAGATACAGCAGCATATCCCAGCACAACCTATATTTGTTATCTGTTAAGTGCACATATAGACCCCAATCCTACCGTTAGATACAGCAGCATATCCGAGCACAACCTATATTTGTAATCTGTTTAGTGCACAAATAGACCCCAATCCTACAGTTAGATACAGCAGCATGTCCCAGCACATACTATAACTGTTATCTGTTAAGTGCACAATTAGACCCCAAGCCTACGGTTAGATACAGCACCATATCCCACCACAACCTATATTTGTTTTCCGTTTAGTGCACAAATGGACCCCAATCCTACAGTTAGATACAGCAGCATATACCTGCACAACCTTTATTTGTTATCTGTTAAGTGCACAAATAGATCCCAATCCTACAGTTAGATACAGCAGCATATCCCAGCACAACCTATATTTGTTATCTGTTTAGTGCACAAATAGACCCCAATCCTACAGTTAGAAACAGCAGCATATCCCAGCACAACCTATATTTGTTATCTGTTTAGTGCACAATAAGACCCCAGTCCTACAGTTAGATACAGCAGCATATTCCAGCACAACCTGTTTTTGTTATCTTTATAGTGCACAAATAGACCCCAATCCTACAGTTAGATACAGCAGCATATCCCAGCACAACCTATAACTGTTATCTGTTAAGTGCACAATTAGACCCCAGGCCTACGGTTAGATACAGCACCATATACCAACACAACCTCTATTTGTTATCTGTTAAGTGCACAAATAAACACCAATCCTACAGTTAGATACCGCAGCATGTCCCAGCACAACCTATAACTGTTATATGTTAAGTGCACAATTAGACTTAAGCCTACAGTTAGATACAGCACATTATCCCAGCACAACCTATATTTGAAATCTGATTAGTGCACAAATAGCCCCCAATCCTACAGTTAGATACAGCGGCATATACCAGCACAACATATAACTGTTTTCTGTAAAGTGCACAAATAGTCCCCAATTCTACTGCTAGATACAGCACCATATACTTGCACAACCTATATTTGAAATCTGATTAGTGCACAAAAAGACCCCAATACTAGAGTTAGATACAGCGGGATATCCCAGCACAACCTATAACTGTTATCTGTTAAGTGCACAAATAGACCCCAATCTTACAGTTAGATACAGCACCATATCCCAGCAAAACCTATAACTGTTGTCTGTTAAGTGCACAAATAGACCCCAAACCTACAGTTAGATACAGCACCATATACCAGCAGAACCTATATTTGAAATCTAATTAGTGCACAAATAGACCCCAATCCTACAGTTAGATACAGCGGCATATCCCAGCACAAGCTATAACTGTTATCTGTTAAGTGCACAAATAGACCTTAATCCTACAGTTAGATACAGCGGCATATCCTAGCTCAACCTATAACTGTTATCTGTTAAGTGCACAAATAGACCCCAATCCTAAAGTTAGATACAGCGGCATATCGCAGCACAACCTATATTTGTTATCTGTTTATTGCACAAACAGAACCCAATCCTACAGTTAGATACAGCAGCATAACCCAGCACAACCTATATTTGTTATATGTTTAGTGCACAAATAGACACCAAGCCTACGGTTAGATACAGCACCATATCCCAGCACAACCTATATTTGTAATCTGTTTAGTGCAGAAATAGACCCCAATCCTACGGTTAGATACAGCACCATATCCCAGCACAACCTATATTTGTTATCTGTTTAGTGCACAAATAGACCCCAATCCTACAGTTAGACACAGCAGCATATCCCAGCACAACCTATAACTGTTATCTGTTAAGTGCACAAATAGACATTAATCCTACAGTTAGATACAGCGTCATATCCCAGCACAACCTATAACTGTTATCTGTTAAGTGCACAAATAGACCCCAAGCCTACAGTTAGATACAGCAGCATATCCCAGCACAACCTATATTTGTTATCTGTTAAGTGCACAATTAGACTTAAGCCTACAGTTAGATACAGCACCATATCCCAGCAAAACCTATAACTGTTGTCTGTTAAGTGCACAAATAGACCCCAAACCTACAGTTAGATACAGCACCATATACCAGCAGAACCTATATTTGAAATCTAATTAGTGCACAAATAGACCCCAATCCTACAGTTAGATACAGCGGCATATCCCAACACAACCTATAACTGTTATCTGTTAAGTGCACAATTAGACCCCAATCCTACAGTTAGATACAGCGGCATATCCCAGCACAACCTATAAGTGTTTTCTGTTAAGTGCACAAATAGAACCCAATCCTACAGTTAGATACAGCGGCATATCCCAGCACTACCTATAACTGTTATCTGTTCAGTGCACAATTAGATCCCAGTCCTACAGTTAGATACAGCAGCATATCCCAGCACAACCTATATTTGTTATCTGTTAAGTGCAAATATAGTCCCCAATCCTACAGTTAGATACAGCAGCATATCCCAGCACAACCTATATTTGTTATCTGTTTAGTGCACCAATAGACCACAATCCTACAGTTAGATACAGTAGCATATTCTAGCACAACCTATATTTGTTATCTGTTAAGTGCACCATTAGACCCCAAGCATACGGTTAGATACAGCACCATATCCCAGCACAACCTAAATTTGTTATCTGTTAAGCGCACAACTAGACCCCAATCGTACAGTTAGATACAGCACCAAACACTTGCACAACCTATATTTGTTATCTGTTTATTGCACAAATAGAACCCAATTCTACAGTTAGATACAGCAGCATATCCCAGCACAACCTATATTTGTTATCTGTTAAGTGCACATATAGACCCCAATCCTACCGTTAGATACAGCAGCATATCCGAGCACAACCTATATTTGTAATCTGTTTAGTGCACAAATAGACCCCAATCCTACAGTTAGATACAGCAGCATATACTTGCACAACCTATATTTGTTATCTGTTTATTGCACAAATAGACCCCAATCCTACAGTTAGATACAGCACCATATCCCAGCACAACCTATTTTTGTTATCTGTTTAGTGCACGAATAGACCCCAATCCTACAGTTAGATACAGCAGCATATTCCAGCAAAACCTGTATTTGTTATCTGTTTAGTGCACAAATAGACCCCAATCCTACAGTTAGATACAGCAGCATATCCCAGCACATCCTATATTTGTTATCTGTTTAGTGCACAAATTGACCCCAATCCTACAGTTAGATACAGCACCATATCCCGGCACAACCTATATTTGTTATCTGTTTAGTGCACAAATAGACCCCAATCCTACAGTTAGAAACAGCAGCATATCCCAGCACAACCTATATTTGTTATCTGTTTAGTGCACAATAAGACCCCAGTCCTACAGTTAGATACAGCAGCATATTCCAGCACAACCTGTTTTTGTTATCTTTATAGTGCACAAATAGACCCCAATCCTACAGTTAGATACAGCAGCATATCCCAGCACAACCTATAACTGTTATCTGTTAAGTGCACAATTAGACCCCAGGCCTACGGTTAGATACAGCACCATATACCAACACAACCTCTATTTGTTATCTGTTAAGTGTACAAATAAACACCAATCCTACAGTTAGATACCGCAGCATGTCCCAGCACAACCTATAACTGTTATATGTTAAGTGCACAATTAGACTTAAGCCTACAGTTAGATGCAGCACATTATCCCAGCACAACCTATATTTGAAATCTGATTAGTGCACAAATAGCCCCCAATCCTACAGTTAGATACAGCGGCATATACCAGCACAACATATAACTGTTTTCTGTAAAGTGCACAAATAGTCCCCAATTCTACTGCTAGATACAGCACCATATACTTGCACAACCTATATTTGAAATCTGATTAGTGCACAAAAAGACCCCAATACTAGAGTTAGATACAGCGGGATATCCCAGCACAACCTATAACTGTTATCTGTTAAGTGCACAAATAGACCCCAATCTGACAGTTAGATACAGCACCATATCCCAGCAAAACCTATAACTGTTGTCTGTTAAGTGCACAAATAGACCCCAAACCTACAGTTAGATACAGCACCATATACCAGCAGAACCTATATTTGAAATCTAATTAGTGCACAAATAGACCCCAATCCTACAGTTAAATACAGCGGCATATCCCAGCACAAGCTATAACTGTTATCTGTTAAGTGCACAAATAGACCCCAATCCTAAAGTTAGATACAGCGGCATATCGCAGCACAACCTATATTTGTTATCTGTTTATTGCACAAACAGAACCCAATCCTACAGTTAGATACAGCAGCATAACCCAGCACAACCTATATTTGTTATATGTTTAGTGCACAAATAGACACCAAGCCTACGGTTAGATACAGCACCATATCCCAGCACAACCTATATTTGTAATCTGTTTAGTGCAGAAATAGACCCCAATCCTACGGTTAGATACAGCACCATATCCCAGCACAACCTATATTTGTTATCTGTTTAGTGCACAAATAGACCCCAATCCTACAGTTAGACACAGCAGCATATCCCAGCACAACCTATAACTGTTATCTGTTAAGTGCACAAATAGACATTAATCCTACAGTTAGATACAGCGTCATATCCCAGCACAACCTATAACTGTTATCTGTTAAGTGCACAAATAGACCCCAAGCCTACAGTTAGATACAGCAGCATATCCCAGCACAACCTATATTTGTTATCTGTTAAGTGCACAATTAGACTTAAGCCTACAGTTAGATACAGCACCATATCCCAGCAAAACCTATAACTGTTGTCTGTTAAGTGCACAAATAGACCCCAAACCTACAGTTAGATACAGCACCATATACCAGCAGAACCTATATTTGAAATCTAATTAGTGCACAAATAGACCCCAATCCTACAGTTAGATACAGCGGCATATCCCAGCACAAGCTATAACTGTTATCTGTTAAGTGCACAAATAGACCTTAATCCTACAGTTAGATACAGCGGCATATCCTAGCTCAACCTATAACTGTTATCTGTTAAGTGCTCAGATAGACCCCAATCCTACAGTTAGATACAGCGGCATATCGCAGCACAACCTATAACTGTTATCTGTTATGTGCACAAATAGACTCCAATCCTACAGTTAGATACAGCGGCATATCCCAGCACAACCTATAACTGTTATCTGTTAAGTGCACAAATAGCCCCAATTCTACTGTAAGATACAGCATCATATCCACACACAACCTATATTTGTGATCTGTTTAGTGCACAAATAAACCCCAATCCTACAGTTAGATACAGCAGCATATCCCACCGCAACCTATAACTGTTATCTGTTAAGTGCACAATTAGACCCCAGGCCTACGGTTAGATACAGCACCATATACCAACACAACCTCTATTTGTTATCTGTTAAGTGCACAAATAAACACCAATCCTACAGTTAGATACAGCGGCATATACCAGCACAACATATAACTGCTTTCTGTTAAGTGCACAAATAGTCCCCAATTCTACTGTTAGATACAGCACCATATACTTGCACAACCTATATTTGAAATCTGATTAGTGCACAAAAAGACCCCAATACTACAGTTAGATACAGCGGGATATCCCAGCACAACCTATAACTGTTATCTGTTAAGTGCACAAATAGACCCCAAACCTACAGTTAGATACAGCGGCATATACCAGCACAACCTATAACTGTTATCTGTTAAGTGCACAAATAGTCCCCAATCCTACAGTTAGATACAGCACCATATACATGCACAACCTATATTTGTTATCTGTTTATTGCACAAACAGAACCCAATCCTACAGTTAGATACAGCAGCATAACCCAGCACAACCTATATTTGTTATATGTTAAGTGCACAAATAGACATTAATCCTACAGTTAGATACAGCGTCATATCCCAGCACAACCTATAACTGTTATCTGTTAAGTGCACAAATAGACCCCAAGCCTACAGTTAGATACAGCAGCATATCCCAGCACAACCTATATTTGTTATCTGTTAAGTGCACAAATAAACCCCAATCCTACAGTTAGATACAGCACCATATCCCAGCACAACCTATAACTGTTATCTGTTAAGTGCACAAATAGTCCCCAATTCTACTGTTAGATACAGCAGCATATCCACGCACAACCTATATTTGTGATCTGTTTAGTGCACAAATAGACCCTAATCCTACAGTTAGATACAGCGGCATATCCCAGCACAACCTATAACTGTTATCTGTTAAGTGCACAAATAGACCCCAAGCCTACAGTTAGATACAGCAGCATATCCCAGCACAACCTATATTTGTTATCTGTTAAGTGCACAAATAAACCCCAATCCTACAGTTAGATACAGCACCATATCCCAGCACAACCTATAACTGTTTTCCGTTAAGTGCACCAATAGACCCCAATCCTACAGTTAGATACAGCTACATATCCCAGCACAACCTATAACTGTTATCTGTTAAGTGCACAAATAGACCCCAAACCTACAGTTAGATACAGCGGCATATACCAGCACAACCTATAACTGTTATCTGTTACGTGCACAAATAGACCCCAATCCTACAGTTGGATACAGCACCATATACTTGCACAACCTATATTTGTTATCTGTTTATTGCACAAACAGAACCCAATCCTACAGTTAGATACAGCAGCATAACCCAGCACAACCTATATTTGTTATATGTTTAGTGCACAAATAGACACCAAGCCTACGGCTAGATACAGCACCATATCCCAGCACAACCTATATTTGTAATCTGTTTAGTGCACAAATAGACCCCAATCCTACAGTTAGACACAGCAGCATATCCCAGCACAACCTATAACTGTTATCTGTTAAGTGCACAAATAGACATTAATCCTACAGTTAGATACAGCGGCATATCCTAGCACAACCTATAACTGTTATCTTTTAAGTGCACAAATAGACCCCAATCCTACAGTTAGATACAGCGGCATATCCTAGCACAACCTATAACTGTTATCTGTTAAGTGCACAAATAGTCCCCAATTCTACTGTTAGATACAGCAGCATATCCACGCACAACCTATAACTGTTATCTGTTAAGTGCACAAGTAGTCCCCAATTCTACTGTTAGATACAGCGGCATATCCCAGCACAACCTATAACTGTTATCTGTTAAGTGCACAAATAGTCCCCAATTCTACTGTTAGATAATCAGCAAATCCCAGCACAACCTATAACTGTTTTCCGTTAAGTGCACTAATAGACCCCAATCCTACAGTTAGATACAGCGACATATCCCAGCACAACCTATAACTGTTATCTGTTAAGTGCACAAATAGACCCCAAACCTACAGTTAGATACAGCGGCATATACCAGCACAACCTATAACTGTTATCTGTTAAGTGCACAAAATAGACCCCAATCCTGCAGTTAGATACAGCGGCATATCCCAGCACAACCTATAACTGTTATCTGTTAAGTGCACAAATAGACTCCAATCCTACAATTAGATACAGCAGCATATCCCAGCACAACCTAAATTTGTTATCTGTTAAGTGCACAAATAGTCACCAATCCTACAGTTAGATACAGCACCATATACTTGCACAACCTATATTTGTTATCTGTTTATTGCACAAATAGACCCCAATCCTACAGTTAGATACAGCACCATATCCCAGCACAACCTATTTTTGTTATCTGTTTAGTGCACGAATAGACCCCAATCCTACAGTTAGATACAGCAGCATATTCCAGCAAAACCTGTATTTGTTATCTGTTTAGTGCACAAATAGACCCCAATCCTACAGTTAGATACAGCAGCATATCCCAGCACATCCTATATTTGTTATCTGTTTAGTGCACAAATTGACCCCAATCCTACAGTTAGATACAGCACCATATCCCGGCACAACCTATATTTGTTATCTGTTAAGTGCACAATTAGACCCCAAGCCTACGGTTAGATACAGCACCATATCCCAGCACAACCTAAATTTGTTACCTGTTAAGTGCACAATTAGACCCATATCCTACAGTTAGATACAGCACCATATCCCAGCACAACCTATAACTGTTATCTGTTAAGTGCACAAATAGACCCCAATCCAACAGTTAGATACAGCGGCATATACCAGCACAACCTATATATGTTATCTGTTAAGTGCTCAAATAGTACCCAATCCTACAGTTAGATACAGCAGCATATCCCAGCACAACCTGTTTTTGTTATCTGTTTAGTGCACAAATAGACCCCAATCCTACAGTTAGATACAGCAGCATATCCCAGCACAACCAATAACTGTTATCTGTTAAGTGCACAATTAGACCCCAGGCCTACGGTTAGATAAAGCACCATATACCAGCACAACCTCTATTTGTTATCTGTTAAGTGCACTAATAGACCCCAATCCTACAGTTGGATACAGCGGCATATGCCAGCACAACCTATAACTGTTATCTGTTTAGTGAACAAATAGACCCCAAACATACAGTTAGATACAGCACCATATCCCAGCACAACCTATAACTGTTATCTGTTAAGTGCACAAATAGACCCCAATCCTACAGTTAGATAATCAGCAAATCCCAGCACAACCTATAACTGTTATCCGTTAAGTGCACAAATAGACCCCAATCCTACAGTTAGATACAGTGACATATCCCAGCACAACCTATAACTGTTATCCGTTAAGTGCACAATTAGATCCCAATGCTACAGTTAGATACAGCGACATATTCCAGCACAACCTATTACTGTTATCTGTTAAGTGCACAAATAGACCCCAATCCTACAGTTAGATACAGCGGCATATACCAGCACAACCTATAACTGTTATCTGTTAAGTGCACAAATAGACCCGAATCCTAGGGTTAGATACAGCACTATATCCCAGCACAACGTATAACTGTTATCTGTTAAGTGCACAAATAGACCCCAATCCTACAGTTAGATACAGCAGCATATACCAGCACAACCTATAACTGTTATCTGTTAAGTGCACAAATAGACCCCAATTCTACTGTTAGATAATCAGCAAATCCCAGCACAACCTATAACTGTTTTCTGTTAAGTGCACAAATAGACCCTAATACTACAGTTAGATACAGCGGCATATCCCAGCACAACCTATAACTGTTATCTGTTAAGTGCACAAATAGACCTTAATCCTATAGTTAGATACAGCGGCATATCCTAGCAAAACCTATAACTGTTTTCTGTTAAGTGCACAAATAGACCCCAATCCTACAGTTAGATACATCAGCAAATCCCAGCACAACCTATAACTGTTATCTGTTAAGGGCACAAATAGTCCCCAATTCTACTGTTAGATACAGCAGCATATCCCAGCACAACCTATATTTGTTATCTGTTAAGTGCACAATTAGACCCCAATCGTACAGTTAGATACAGCACCATATCCCAGCACAACCTATAACTGTTATCTGTTAAGTGCACAAATAGACCCAAATCCTACAGTTAGATACAGCGGCATATCCCACCACAACTTATAACTGTTATCTGTTAAGTACACAAATAGACCCCAATCCTACAGTTAGATACAGCGGCATATCCCAGCACAACCTATAACTGTTATCTGTTAAGTGCACAAATAGACCCCAAACCTACAGTTAGATACAGTACCATATACCAGCAGAACCTATAACTGTTATGTGTTAAGTGGACAAATAGACCCCAATCCTACAGTTAGATACAGAAGCATATACCAGCACAACCTATAACTGTTATCTGTTAAGTGCGCAAATAGACCCCAAACCTACAGTTAGATACAGCACCATATACCAGCACAACCTATAACTGTTATCTGTTAAGTGCACAAACAGACCCCAATCCTACAGTAGATACAGCGGCATATCCCAGCACAACCTATAACTGTTATCTGTTAAGTGCACAAATAGACCCCAATCCTACAGTTAGATAATCAGCAAATCCCAGCACAACCTATAACTGTTATCCGTTAAGTGCACAAATAGACCCCAATCCTACAGTTAGATACAGCGACATATCGCAGCATAACCTATATTTGTTATCTGTTTAGTGCACAAAAAGACCCCAATCCTACAGTTAGATACAGCGGCATATCCCAGCACAACCTATATTTGTTATCTGTTAAGTGCACATATAGACCCCAATCCTACCGTTAGATACAGCAGCATATCCCAGCACAACCTATATTTGTAATCTGTTTAGTGCACAAATAGACCCCCAATCCTACAGTTAGATACAGCAGCATATCCCAACACAACCTATATTTGTTATCTGTTTAGTGCACAATTAGACCCCAAGCCTACGGTTAGATACAGCACCATATCCCAGCACAACCTATATTTGTTATCCGTTTAGTGCACAAATGGACCCCAATCCTACAGTTAGATACAGCAGCATATACCTGCACAACCGTTATTTGTTATCTGTTAAGTGCACAAATAGACCCCAATCCTACAGTTAGATACAGCAGCATATCCCAGCACAACCTATATTTGTTATCTGTTTGGTGCACAAATAGACCCCAATCCTACAGTTAGATACAGCAGCATATCCCAGCACAACCTATATTTGTTATCTGTTTAGTGCAGAAATAGACCCCAATCCTACAGTTAGATAAAGCACCATATACCAGCACAACCTCAATTTGTTATCGGTTAAGTGCACAAATAGACATCAATCCTACAGTTAGTTCCAGTACCATATACCAGCACATCCTATATTTGTTATCTGTTTAGTACACAAGTAGCCCCCATTCCTACAGTTATACAGCAGCATATCCCACCACAAACTATAACTGTTATCTGTTAAGTGCACAATTAGACCCCAGGCCTACGGTTAGATACAGCACCATATACCAGCACAACCTCTATTTGTTATCCGTTAAGTGCACAATTAGACCCCAAGCCTACAGTTAGATACAGCAGCTTATCCCAGCACAACCTATATTTGTTATCTGTTTAGTACACAAATAGTCCCCAATCCTACAGTTAGATACCGCAGCATATTCCAGCACAACCTATAACTTCTATCTGTTAAGTGCACAAATAGGACCCAATCCTACAGTTAGATACAGCAGCATATCCCAGCACAACCTATATTTGTTATCTGTTTAGTGCAAATATAGTCCCCAATCCTACAGTTAGATACAGCAGCATATCCCAGCACAACCTATAACTGTTATCTGTTAAGTGCACAAGTAGTCCCCAATCCTACAGTTAGATACAGCAGCATATCCCAGCACAACCTATAACTGTTATCTGTTAAGTGCACAACTAGACCCCAATCTTACAGTTAGATACAGCAGAATATCCCAGCACAACCTATATTTGTTATCTGTGCAGTGCACAAATAGACCCCAATCCTACAGTTAGATACAGCAGCATATTCCAGCACAACCTATAACTGTTATCCGTTAAGTGCACAATTAGATCCCAATGCTACAGTTAGATACAGCGACATATTCCAGCACAACCTATTACTGTTATCTGTTAAGTGCACAAATAGACCCCAATCCTACAGTTAGATACAGCGGCATATACCAGCACAACCTATAACTGTTATCTGTTAAGTGCACAAATAGACCCGAATCCTAGGGTTAGATACAGCACTATATCCCAGCACAACGTATAACTGTTATCTGTTAAGTGCACAAATAGACCCCAATCCTACAGTTAGATACAGCAGCATATACCAGCACAACCTATAACTGTTATCTGTTAAGTGCACAAATAGACCCCAATTCTACTGTTAGATAATCAGCAAATCCCAGCACAACCTATAACTGTTTTCTGTTAAGTGCACAAATAGACCCTAATACTACAGTTAGATACAGCGGCATATCCCAGCACAACCTATAACTGTTATCTGTTAAGTGCACAAATAGACCTTAATCCTATAGTTAGATACAGCGGCATATCCTAGCAAAACCTATAACTGTTTTCTGTTAAGTGCACAAATAGACCCCAATCCTACAGTTAGATACATCAGCAAATCCCAGCACAACCTATAACTGTTATCTGTTAAGGGCACAAATAGTCCCCAATTCTACTGTTAGATACAGCAGCATATCCCAGCACAACCTATATTTGTTATCTGTTAAGTGCACAATTAGACCCCAATCGTACAGTTAGATACAGCACCATATCCCAGCACAACCTATAACTGTTATCTGTTAAGTGCACAAATAGACCCAAATCCTACAGTTAGATACAGCGGCATATCCCACCACAACTTATAACTGTTATCTGTTAAGTACACAAATAGACCCCAATCCTACAGTTAGATACAGCGGCATATCCCAGCACAACCTATAACTGTTATCTGTTAAGTGCACAAATAGACCCCAAACCTACAGTTAGATACAGTACCATATACCAGCAGAACCTATAACTGTTATGTGTTAAGTGGACAAATAGACCCCAATCCTACAGTTAGATACAGAAGCATATACCAGCACAACCTATAACTGTTATCTGTTAAGTGCGCAAATAGACCCCAAACCTACAGTTAGATACAGCACCATATACCAGCACAACCTATAACTGTTATCTGTTAAGTGCACAAACAGACCCCAATCCTACAGTAGATACAGCGGCATATCCCAGCACAACCTATAACTGTTATCTGTTAAGTGCACAAATAGACCCCAATCCTACAGTTAGATAATCAGCAAATCCCAGCACAACCTATAACTGTTATCCGTTAAGTGCACAAATAGACCCCAATCCTACAGTTAGATACAGCGACATATCGCAGCATAACCTATATTTGTTATCTGTTTAGTGCACAAAAAGACCCCAATCCTACAGTTAGATACAGCGGCATATCCCAGCACAACCTATATTTGTTATCTGTTAAGTGCACATATAGACCCCAATCCTACCGTTAGATACAGCAGCATATCCCAGCACAACCTATATTTGTAATCTGTTTAGTGCACAAATAGACCCCCAATCCTACAGTTAGATACAGCAGCATATCCCAACACAACCTATATTTGTTATCTGTTTAGTGCACAATTAGACCCCAAGCCTACGGTTAGATACAGCACCATATCCCAGCACAACCTATATTTGTTATCCGTTTAGTGCACAAATGGACCCCAATCCTACAGTTAGATACAGCAGCATATACCTGCACAACCGTTATTTGTTATCTGTTAAGTGCACAAATAGACCCCAATCCTACAGTTAGATACAGCAGCATATCCCAGCACAACCTATATTTGTTATCTGTTTGGTGCACAAATAGACCCCAATCCTACAGTTAGATACAGCAGCATATCCCAGCACAACCTATATTTGTTATCTGTTTAGTGCAGAAATAGACCCCAATCCTACAGTTAGATAAAGCACCATATACCAGCACAACCTCAATTTGTTATCGGTTAAGTGCACAAATAGACATCAATCCTACAGTTAGTTCCAGTACCATATACCAGCACATCCTATATTTGTTATCTGTTTAGTACACAAGTAGCCCCCATTCCTACAGTTATACAGCAGCATATCCCACCACAAACTATAACTGTTATCTGTTAAGTGCACAATTAGACCCCAGGCCTACGGTTAGATACAGCACCATATACCAGCACAACCTCTATTTGTTATCCGTTAAGTGCACAATTAGACCCCAAGCCTACAGTTAGATACAGCAGCTTATCCCAGCACAACCTATATTTGTTATCTGTTTAGTACACAAATAGTCCCCAATCCTACAGTTAGATACCGCAGCATATTCCAGCACAACCTATAACTTCTATCTGTTAAGTGCACAAATAGGACCCAATCCTACAGTTAGATACAGCAGCATATCCCAGCACAACCTATATTTGTTATCTGTTTAGTGCAAATATAGTCCCCAATCCTACAGTTAGATACAGCAGCATATCCCAGCACAACCTATAACTGTTATCTGTTAAGTGCACAAGTAGTCCCCAATCCTACAGTTAGATACAGCAGCATATCCCAGCACAACCTATAACTGTTATCTGTTAAGTGCACAACTAGACCCCAATCTTACAGTTAGATACAGCAGAATATCCCAGCACAACCTATATTTGTTATCTGTGCAGTGCACAAATAGACCCCAATCCTACAGTTAGATACAGCAGCATATTCCAGCACAACCTGTATTTGTTATCTGTTTAGTGCACAAATAGACCCCAATCCTACAGTTAGATACAGCAGCATATACCAGAACAACCTATATTTGTTATCTGTTAAGTGCACAATTATACCCCAAGCCTACGGTTAGATACAGCACCATATCCCAGCACAACCTATAATTGTTATCTGTTTAGTGCACAAATAGACCCCAATCCTATAGTTACATACAGCGGCATATCGCAGCACAACCTATATTTGTTATCTGTTTATTGCACAAACAGAACCCAATCCTACAGTTAGATACAGCAGCATAACCCAGCACAACCTATATTTGTTATATGTTTAGTGCACAAATAGACACCAAGCCTACGGTTAGATACAGCACCATATCCCAGCACAACCTATATTTGTAATCTGTTTAGTGCAGAAATAGACCCCAATCCTACGGTTAGACACAGCAGCATATCCCAGCACAACCTATAACTGTTATCTGTTAAGTGCACAAATAGACATTAATCCTACAGTTAGATACAGCGTCATATCCCAGCACAACCTATAACTGTTATCTGTTAAGTGCACAAATAGACCCCAAGCCTACAGTTAGATACAGCAGCATATCCCAGCACAACCTATATTTGTTATCTGTTAAGTGCACAATTAGACTTAAGCCTACAGTTAGATACAGCACCATATCCCAGCAAAACCTATAACTGTTGTCTGTTAAGTGCACAAATAGACCCCAAACCTACAGTTAGATACAGCACCATATACCAGCAAAACCTATATTTGAAATCTAATTAGTGCACAAATAGACCCCAATCCTACAGTTAGATACAGCGGCATATCCCAGCACAAGCTATAACTGTTATCTGTTAAGTGCACAAATAGACCTTAATCCTACAGTTAGATACAGCGGCATATCCTAGCTCAACCTATAACTGTTATCTGTTAAGTGCTCAAATAGACCCCAATCCTACAGTTAGATACAGCGGCATATCGCAGCACAACCTATAACTGTTATCTGTTATGTGCACAAATAGACTCCAATCCTACAGTTAGATACAGCGGCATATCCCAGCACAACCTATAACTGTTATCTGTTAAGTGCACAAATAGCCCCAATTCTACTGTAAGATACAGCATCATATCCACGCACAACCTATATTTGTGATCTGTTTAGTGCCCAAATAAACCCCAATCCTACAGTTAGATACAGCAGCATATCCCAGCGCAACCTATAACTGTTATCTGTTAAGTGCACAATTAGACCCCAGGCCTACGGTTAGATACAGCACCATATACCAACACAACCTCTATTTGTTATCTGTTAAGTGCACAAATAAACACCAATCCTACAGTTAGATACAGCGGCATATACCAGCACAACATATAACTGCTTTCTGTTAAGTGCACAAATAGTCCCCAATTCTACTGTTAGATACAGCACCATATACTTGCACAACCTATATTTGAAATCTGATTAGTGCACAAAAAGACCCCAATACTACAGTTAGATACAGCGGGATATCCCAGCACAACCTATAACTGTTATCTGTTAAGTGCACAAATAGACCCCAAACCTACAGTTAGATACAGCGGCATATACCAGCACAACCTATAACTGTTATCTGTTAAGTGCACAAATAGTCCCCAATCCTACAGTTAGATACAGCACCATATACATGCACAACCTATATTTGTTATCTGTTTATTGCACAAACAGAACCCAATCCTACAGTTAGATACAGCAGCATAACCCAGCACAACCTATATTTGTTATATGTTAAGTGCACAAATAGACATTAATCCTACAGTTAGATACAGCGTCATATCCCAGCACAACCTATAACTGTTATCTGTTAAGTGCACAAATAGACCCCAAGCCTACAGTTAGATACAGCAGCATATCCCAGCACAACCTATATTTGTTATCTGTTAAGTGCACAAATAAACCCCAATCCTACAGTTAGATACAGCACCATATCCCAGCACAACCTATAACTGTTATCTGTTAAGTGCACAAATAGTCCCCAATTCTACTGTTAGATACAGCAGCATATCCACGCTCAACCTATATTTGTGATCTGTTTAGTGCACAAATAGACCCTAATCCTACAGTTAGATACAGCGGCATATCCCAGCACAACCTATAACTGTTATCTGTTAAGTGCACAAATAGTCCCCAATTCTACTGTTAGATAATCAGCAAATCCCAGCACAACCTATAACTGTTTTCCGTTAAGTGCACCAATAGACCCCAATCCTACAGTTAGATACAGCTACATATCCCAGCACAACCTATAACTGTTATCTGTTAAGTGCACAAATAGACCCCAAACCTACAGTTAGATACAGCGGCATATACCAGCACAACCTATAACAGTTATCTGTTACGTGCACAAATAGACCCCAATCCTACAGTTGGATACAGCACCATATACTTGCACAACCTATATTTGTTATCTGTTTATTGCACAAACAGAACCCAATCCTACAGTTAGATACAGCAGCATAACCCAGCACAACCTATATTTGTTATATGTTTAGTGCACAAATAGACACCAAGCCTACGGCTAGATACAGCACCATATCCCAGCACAACCTATATTTGTAATCTGTTTAGTGCACAAATAGACCCCAATCCTACAGTTAGACACAGCAGCATATCCCAGCACAACCTATAACTGTTATCTGTTAAGTGCACAAATAGACATTAATCCTACAGTTAGATACAGCGGCATATCCTAGCACAACCTATAACTGTTATCTTTTAAGTGCACAAATAGACCCCAATCCTACAGTTAGATACAGCGGCATATCCTAGCACAACCTATAACTGTTATCTGTTAAGTGCACAAATAGTCCCCAATTCTACTGTTAGATACAGCAGCATATCCACCCACAACCTATAACTGTTATCTGTTAAGTGCACAAATAGTCCCCAATTCTACTGTTAGATACAGCGGCATATCCCAGCACAACCTATAACTGTTATCTGTTAAGTGCACAAATAGTCCCCAATTCTACTGTTAGATAATCAGCAAATCCCAGCACAACCTATAACTGTTTTCCGTTAAGTGCACTAATAGACCCCAATCCTACAGTTAGATACAGCGACATATACCAGCACAACCTATAACTGTTATCTGTTAAGTGCACAAATAGACCCCAAACCTACAGTTAGATACAGCGGCATATACCAGCACAACCTATAACTGTTATCTGTTAAGTGCACAAAATAGACCCCAATCCTGCAGTTAGATACAGCGGCATATCCCAGCACAACCTATAACTGTTATCTGTTAAGTGCACAAATAGACTCCAATCCTACAATTAGATACAGCAGCATATCCCAGCACAACCTAAATTTGTTATCTGTTAAGTGCACAAATAGTCACCAATCCTACAGTTAGATACAGCACCATATACTTGCACAACCTATATTTGTTATCTGTTTATTGCACAAATAGACCCCAATCCTACAGTTAGATACAGCACCATATCCCAGCACAACCTATTTTTGTTATCTGTTTAGTGCACGAATAGACCCCAATCCTACAGTTAGATACAGCAGCATATTCCAGCAAAACCTGTATTTGTTATCTGTTTAGTGCACAAATAGACCCCAATCCTACAGTTAGATACAGCAGCATATCCCAGCACATCCTATATTTGTTATCTGTTTAGTGCACAAATTGACCCCAATCCTACAGTTAGATACAGCACCATATCCCGGCACAACCTATATTTGTTATCTGTTAAGTGCACAATTAGACCCCAAGCCTACGGTTAGATACAGCACCATATCCCAGCACAACCTAAATTTGTTATCTGTTAATTGCACAATTAGACCCATATCCTACAGTTAGATACAGCACCATATCCCAGCACAACCTATAACTGTTATCTGTTAAGTGCACAAATAGACCCCAATCCAACAGTTAGATACAGCGGCATATACCAGCACAACCTATATATGTTATCTGTTAAGTGCTCAAATAGTACCCAATCCTACAGTTAGATACAGCAGCATATCCCAGCACAACCTGTTTTTGTTATCTGTTTAGTGCACAAATAGACCCCAATCCTACAGTTAGATACAGCAGCATATCCCAGCACAACCAATAACTGTTATCTGTTAAGTGCACAATTAGACCCCAGGCCTACGGTTAGATAAAGCACCATATACCAGCACAACCTCTATTTGTTATCTGTTAAGTGCACTAATAGACCCCAATCCTACAGTTGGATACAGCGGCATATGCCAGCACAACCTATAACTGTTATCTGTTTAGTGAACAAATAGACCCCAAACATACAGTTAGATACAGCACCATATCCCAGCACAACCTATAACTGTTATCTGTTAAGTGCACAAATAGACCCCAATCCTACAGTTAGATAATCAGCAAATCCCAGCACAACCTATAACTGTTATCCGTTAAGTGCACAAATAGACCCCAATCCTACAGTTAGATACAGTGACATATCCCAGCACAACCTATAACTGTCATCCGTTAAGTGCACAATTAGATCCCAATGCTACAGTTAGATACAGCGACATATTCCAACACAACCTATTACTGTTATCTGTTAAGTGCACAAATAGACCCCAATCCTACAGTTAGATACAGCGGCATATACCAGCACAACCTATAACTGTTATCTGTTAAGTGCACAAATAGACCCGAATCCTAGGGTTAGATACAGCACTATATCCCAGCACAACGTATAACTGTTATCTGTTAAGTGCACAAATAGACCCCAATCCTACAGTTAGATACAGCAGCATATACCAGCACAACCTATAACTGTTATCTGTTAAGTGCACAAATAGACCCCAATTCTACTGTTAGATAATCAGCAAATCCCAGCACAACCTATAACTGTTTTCCGTTAAGTGCACAAATAGACCCCAATACTACAGTTAGATACAGCGGCATATCCCAGCACAACCTATAACTGTTATCTGTTAAGTGCACAAATAGACCTTAATCCTATAGTTAGATACAGCGGCATATCCTAGCAAAACCTATAACTGTTTTCTGTTAAGTGCACAAATAGACCCCAATCCTACAGTTAGATACATCAGCAAATCCCAGCACAACCTATAACTGTTATCTGTTAAGGGCACAAATAGTCCCCAATTCTACTGTTAGATACAGCAGCATATCCCAGCACAACCTATATTTGTTATCTGTTAAGTGCACAATTAGACCCCAATCGTACAGTTAGATACAGCACCATATCCCAGCACAACCTATAACTGTTATCTGTTAAGTGCACAAATAGACCCCAATCCTACAGTTAGATACAGCGGCATATCCCACCACAACTTATAACTGTTATCTGTTAAGTACACAAATAGACCCCAATCCTACAGTTAGATACAGCGGCATATCCCAGCACAACCTATAACTGTTATCTGTTAAGTGCACAAATAGACCCCAAACCTACAGTTAGATACAGTACCATATACCAGCAGAACCTATAACTGTTATGTGTTAAGTGGACAAATAGACCCCAATCCTACAGTTAGATACAGAAGCATATACCAGCACAACCTATAACTGTTATCTGTTAAGTGCGCAAATAGACCCCAAACCTACAGTTAGATACAGCGGCATATCCCAGCACAACCTATAACTGTTATCTGTTAAGTGCACAAATAGACCCCAATCCTACAGTTAGATAATCTGCAAATCCCAGCACAACCTATAACTGTTATCCGTTAAGTGCACAAATAGACCCCAATCCTACAGTTAGATACAGCGACATATCGCAGCATAACCTATATTTGTTATCTGTTTAGTGCACAAAAAGACCCCAATCCTACAGTTAGATACAGCGGCATATCCCAGCACAACCTATATTTGTTATCTGTTAAGTGCACATATAGACCCCAATCCTACCGTTAGATACAGCAGCATATCCCAGCACAACCTATATTTGTAATCTGTTTAGTGCACAAATAGACCCCCAATCCTACAGTTAGATACAGCAGCATATCCCAACACAACCTATATTTGTTATCTGTTTAGTGCACAATTAGACCCCAAGCCTACGGTTAGATACAGCACCATATCCCAGCACAACCTATATTTGTTATCCGTTTAGTGCACAAATGGACCCCAATCCTACAGTTAGATACAGCAGCATATACCAGCACAACCTCAATTTGTTATCGGTTAAGTGCACAAATAGACATCAATCCTACAGTTAGTTCCAGTACCATATACCAGCACATCCTATATTTGTTATCTGTTTAGTACACAAGTAGCCCCCATTCCTACAGTTATACAGCAGCATATCCCACCACAAACTATAACTGTTATCTGTTAAGTGCACAATTAGACCCCAGGCCTACGGTTAGATACAGCACCATATACCAGCACAACCTCTATTTGTTATCCGTTAAGTGCACAATTAGACCCCAAGCCTACAGATAGATACAGCAGCTTATCCCAGCACAACCTATATTTGTTATCTGTTTAGTACACAAATAGTCCCCAATCCTACAGTTAGATACCGCAGCATATTCCAGCACAACCTATAACTTCTATCTGTTAAGTGCACAAATAGGACCCAATCCTACAGTTAGATACAGCAGCATATCCCAGCACAACCTATATTTGTTATCTGTTTAGTGCAAATATAGTCCCCAATCCTACAGTTAGATACAGCAGCATATCCCAGCACAACCTATAACTGTTATCTGTTAAGTGCACAAGTAGTCCCCAATCCTACAGTTAGATACAGCAGCATATCCCAGCACAACCTATAACTGTTATCTGTTAAGTGCACAACTAGACCCCAATCTTACAGTTAGATACAGCAGAATATCCCAGCACAACCTATATTTGTTATCTGTGCAGTGCACAAATAGACCCCAATCCTACAGTTAGATACAGCAGCATATTCCAGCACAACCTGTATTTGTTATCTGTTTAGTGCACAAATAGACCCCAATCCTACAGTTAGATACAGCAGCATATACCAGAACAACCTATATTTGTTATCTGTTAAGTGCACAATTATACCCCAAGCCTACGGTTAGATACAGCACCATATCCCAGCACAACCTATAATTGTTATCTGTTTAGTGCACAAATAGACCCCAATCCTACAGTTAGATACAGCAGCATATCCCAGCACAACCTATATTTGTTATCTGTTAAGTGCACATTTAGACACCAATCCTACAGTTAGATACAGCACCATATCCCAGCACAACCTATAACTGTTATCTGTTAAGTGCACAAATAGACCCCAATCCTACAGTTAGATTTAGCACCATATCCCAGCACAACCTAAATTTGTTATCTGTTAAGTGCACAGTTAGAACCCAAGCCTACGGTTAGATACAGCACCATATCCCAGCACAACCTAAATTTGTTATCTGTTAAGTGCACAACTAGACCCCAATCCTACAGTTAGATACAGCACCATATCCCAGCACAACCTAAATTTGTTATCTGTTAAGTGCACAAATAGACCCCAATCCTACAGTTAGATACAGCACCATATCCCAGCACAACCTAAATTTGTTATCTGTTTAGTGCACAAATAGACCCCAATCCTACAGTTAGATACAGCACCAAATACTTGCACAACCTATTTTTGTTATCTGTTAATTGCACAAATAGAGCCCAATCCTACAGTTCGATACAGCAGCATATCCCAGCACAACCTATATTTGTTATCTGTTAAGTGCACATTTAGACACCAATCCTACAGTTAGATACAGCACCATATCCCAGCACAACCTATAACTGTTATCTGTTAAGTGCACAAATAGACCCCAATCCTACAGTTAGATACAGCGGCATATCCCAACACAACCTATAACTGTTATCTGTTAAGTGCACAATTAGACCCCAATCCTACAGTTAGATACAGCGGCATATCCCAGCAGAACCTATAAGTGTTTTCTGTTAAGTGCACAAATAGAACCCAATCCTACAGTTAGATACAGCGGCATATCCCAGCACTACCTATAACTGTTATCTGTTCAGTACACAATTAGATCCCAGTCCTACAGTTAGATACAGCAGCATATCCCAGCACAACCTATATTTGTTATCTGTTAAGTGCAAATATAGTCCCCAATCCTACAGTTAGATACAGCAGCATATCCCAGCACAACCTATATTTGTTATCTGTTTAGTGCACCAATAGACCACAATCCTACAGTTAGATACAGTAGCATATTCAAGCACAACCTATATTTGTTATCTGTTAAGTGCACCATTAGACCCCAAGCATACGGTTAGATACAGCACCATATCCCAGCACAACCTAAATTTGTTATCTGTTAAGCGCACAACTAGACCCCAATCGTACAGTTAGATACAGCACCAAACACTTGCACAACCTATATTTGTTATCTGTTTATTGCACAAATAGAACCCAATTCTACAGTTAGATACAGCAGCATATCCCAGCACAACCTATATTTGTTATCTGTTAAGTGCACATATAGACCCCAATCCTACCGTTAGATACAGCAGCATATCCGAGCACAACCTATATTTGTAATCTGTTTAGTGCACAAATAGACCCCAATCCTACAGTTAGATACAGCAGCATATCCCAGCACATACTATAACTGTTATCTGTTAAGTGCACAATTAGACCCCAAGCCTACGGTTAGATACAGCACCATATCCCACCACAACCTATATTTGTTTTCCGTTTAGTGCACAAATGGACCCCAATCCTACAGTTAGATACAGCAGCATATACCTGCACAACCTTTATTTGTTATCTGTTAAGTGCACAAATAGACCCCAATCCTACAGTTAGATACAGCAGCATATCCCAGCACAACCTATAACTGTCATCTGTTAAGTGCACAAATAGACCCCAATCCTACAGTTAGATACAGTGGCATATCCCAGCACAACCTATAACTGTTATCTGTTAAGTGCACAAAGAGACCCCAATCCTACAGTTAGATACAGCACCATATCCCAGCACTACCTATAACTGTTATCTGTTAAGTGCACAAATAGACCCCAGTCCTACAGTTAGATACAGCGAAATATACCAGCACAACCTTTAACTGTTATCTGTTAAGTGCACAAATATACCCCAATCCTACAGTTAGATACAGCTGCATATCCCAGCACAACCTATAACTGTTATCTGTTAAGTGCACAAATAGACCCCAATCCTACAGTAGGATACAGCAGCATATCCCAGCACAACCTATATTTGTTATCTGTTTAGTGCACAAATAGACCCCAATCCTACAGTTAGATACAGCACCAATATCCCAGCACAACCTATAACTGTTAGCTGTTAAGTGCACAAATAGACCCCAATCCTACAGTTAGATACAGCGGCATATACCAGCACAACCTACATTTGTTACCTGTTTAGTGCACAATTAGACCCCAATCCTACAGTTAGATACAGCAGCATATACCTGCACAACCTTTATTTGTTATCTGTTAAGTGCACAAATAGACCCCAATCCTACAGTTAGATACAGCAGCATATCCCAGCACAACCTATAACTGTTATCCGTTAAGTGCACAATTAGATCCCAATGCTACAGTTAGATACAGCGACATATTCCAGCACAACCTATTACTGTTATCTGTTAAGTGCACAAATAGACCCCAATCCTACAGTTAGATACAGCGGCATATACCAGCACAACCTATAACTGTTATCTGTTAAGTGCACAAATAGACCCGAATCCTAGGGTTAGATACAGCACTATATCCCAGCACAACGTATAACTGTTATCTGTTAAGTGCACAAATAGACCCCAATCCTACAGTTAGATACAGCAGCATATACCAGCACAACCTATAACTGTTATCTGTTAAGTGCACAAATAGACCCCAATTCTACTGTTAGATAATCAGCAAATCCCAGCACAACCTATAACTGTTTTCCGTTAAGTGCACAAATAGACCCCAATACTACAGTTAGATACAGCGGCATATCCCAGCACAACCTATAACTGTTATCTGTTAAGTGCACAAATAGACCTTAATCCTATAGTTAGATACAGCGGCATATCCTAGCAAAACCTATAACTGTTTTCTGTTAAGTGCACAAATAGACCCCAATCCTACAGTTAGATACATCAGCAAATCCCAGCACAACCTATAACTGTTATCTGTTAAGGGCACAAATAGTCCCCAATTCTACTGTTAGATACAGCAGCATATCCCAGCACAACCTATATTTGTTATCTGTTAAGTGCACAATTAGACCCCAATCGTACAGTTAGATACAGCACCATATCCCAGCACAACCTATAACTGTTATCTGTTAAGTGCACAAATAGACCCCAATCCTACAGTTAGATACAGCGGCATATCCCACCACAACTTATAACTGTTATCTGTTAAGTACACAAATAGACCCCAATCCTACAGTTAGATACAGCGGCATATCCCAGCACAACCTATAACTGTTATCTGTTAAGTGCACAAATAGACCCCAAACCTACAGTTAGATACAGTACCATATACCAGCAGAACCTATAACTGTTATGTGTTAAGTGGACAAATAGACCCCAATCCTACAGTTAGATACAGAAGCATATACCAGCACAACCTATAACTGTTATCTGTTAAGTGCGCAAATAGACCCCAAACCTACAGTTAGATACAGCACCATATACCAGCACAACCTATAACTGTTATCTGTTAAGTGCACAAACAGACCCCAATCCTACAGTTAGATACAGCGGCATATCCCAGCACAACCTATAACTGTTATCTGTTAAGTGCACAAATAGACCCCAATCCTACAGTTAGATAATCTGCAAATCCCAGCACAACCTATAACTGTTATCCGTTAAGTGCACAAATAGACCCCAATCCTACAGTTAGATACAGCGACATATCGCAGCATAACCTATATTTGTTATCTGTTTAGTGCACAAAAAGACCCCAATCCTACAGTTAGATACAGCGGCATATCCCAGCACAACCTATATTTGTTATCTGTTAAGTGCACATATAGACCCCAATCCTACCGTTAGATACAGCAGCATATCCCAGCACAACCTATATTTGTAATCTGTTTAGTGCACAAATAGACCCCCAATCCTACAGTTAGATACAGCAGCATATCCCAACACAACCTATATTTGTTATCTGTTTAGTGCACAATTAGACCCCAAGCCTACGGTTAGATACAGCACCATATCCCAGCACAACCTATATTTGTTATCCGTTTAGTGCACAAATGGACCCCAATCCTACAGTTAGATACAGCAGCATATACCTGCACAACCGTTATTTGTTATCTGTTAAGTGCACAAATAGACCCCAATCCTACAGTTAGATACAGCAGCATATCCCAGCACAACCTATATTTGTTATCTGTTTGGTGCACAAATAGACCCCAATCCTACAGTTAGATACAGCAGCATATCCCAGCACAACCTATATTTGTTATCTGTTTAGTGCAGAAATAGACCCCAATCCTACAGTTAGATAAAGCACCATATACCAGCACAACCTCAATTTGTTATCGGTTAAGTGCACAAATAGACATCAATCCTACAGTTAGTTCCAGTACCATATACCAGCACATCCTATATTTGTTATCTGTTTAGTACACAAGTAGCCCCCATTCCTACAGTTATACAGCAGCATATCCCACCACAAACTATAACTGTTATCTGTTAAGTGCACAATTAGACCCCAGGCCTACGGTTAGATACAGCACCATATACCAGCACAACCTCTATTTGTTATCCGTTAAGTGCACAATTAGACCCCAAGCCTACAGATAGATACAGCAGCTTATCCCAGCACAACCTATATTTGTTATCTGTTTAGTACACAAATAGTCCCCAATCCTACAGTTAGATACCGCAGCATATTCCAGCACAACCTATAACTTCTATCTGTTAAGTGCACAAATAGGACCCAATCCTACAGTTAGATACAGCAGCATATCCCAGCACAACCTATATTTGTTATCTGTTTAGTGCAAATATAGTCCCCAATCCTACAGTTAGATACAGCAGCATATCCCAGCACAACCTATAACTGTTATCTGTTAAGTGCACAAGTAGTCCCCAATCCTACAGTTAGATACAGCAGCATATCCCAGCACAACCTATAACTGTTATCTGTTAAGTGCACAACTAGACCCCAATCTTACAGTTAGATACAGCAGAGTATCCCAGCACAACCTATATTTGTTATCTGTGCAGTGCACAAATAGACCCCAATCCTACAGTTAGATACAGCAGCATATTCCAGCACAACCTGTATTTGTTATCTGTTTAGTGCACAAATAGACCCCAATCCTACAGTTAGATACAGCAGCATATACCAGAACAACCTATATTTGTTATCTGTTAAGTGCACAATTATACCCCAAGCCTACGGTAGATACAGCACCATATCCCAGCACAACCTATAATTGTTATCTGTTTAGTGCACAAATAGACCCCAATCCTATAGTTAGATACAGCAGCATATCCCAGCACAACCTACATTTGTTATCTGTTTAGTGCACAAATAGACCCCAATCCTACAGTTAGATACAGCAGCATATCCCAGCACAACCTATATTTGTTATCTGTTTAGTGCACGAATAGACCCCAATCCTACAGTTAGATGCAGCAGCATATCCCAGCACAACCTATATTTGTTATCTGTTTAGTGCACAAATAGACCCCAATCCTACAGTTAGATACAGCACCATATCCCAGCACAACCTAAATTTGTTATCTGTTAAGTGCACAGTTAGAACCCAAGCCTACGGTTAGATACAGCACCATATCCCAGCACAACCTAAATTTGTTATCTGTTAAGTGCACAACTAGACCCCAATCCTACAGTTAGATACAGCACCATATCCCAGCACAACCTAAATTTGTTATCTGTTAAGTGCACAAATAGACCCCAATCCTACAGTTAGATACAGCACCATATCCCAGCACAACCTAAATTTGTTATCTGTTTAGTGCACAAATAGACCCCAATCCTACAGTTAGATACAGCACCAAATACTTGCACAACCTATTTTTGTTATCTGTTAATTGCACAAATAGAGCCCAATCCTACAGTTCGATACAGCAGCATATCCCAGCACAACCTATATTTGTTATCTGTTAAGTGCACATTTAGACACCAATCCTACAGTTAGATACAGCACCATATCCCAGCACAACCTATAACTGTTATCTGTTAAGTGCACAAATAGACCCCAATCCTACAGTTAGATACAGCGGCATATCCCAACACAACCTATAACTGTTATCTGTTAAGTGCACAATTAGACCCCAATCCTACAGTTAGATACAGCGGCATATCCCAGCAGAACCTATAAGTGTTTTCTGTTAAGTGCACAAATAGAACCCAATCCTACAGTTAGATACAGCGGCATATCCCAGCACTACCTATAACTGTTATCTGTTCAGTGCACAATTAGATCCCAGTCCTACAGTTAGATACAGCAGCATATCCCAGCACAACCTATATTTGTTATCTGTTAAGTGCAAATATAGTCCCCAATCCTACAGTTAGATACAGCAGCATATCCCAGCACAACCTATATTTGTTATCTGTTTAGTGCACCAATAGACCACAATCCTACAGTTAGATACAGTAGCATATTCAAGCACAACCTATATTTGTTATCTGTTAAGTGCACCATTAGACCCCAAGCATACGGTTAGATACAGCACCATATCCCAGCACAACCTAAATTTGTTATCTGTTAAGCGCACAACTAGACCCCAATCGTACAGTTAGATACAGCACCAAACACTTGCACAACCTATATTTGTTATCTGTTTATTGCACAAATAGAACCCAATTCTACAGTTAGATACAGCAGCATATCCCAGCACAACCTATATTTGTTATCTGTTAAGTGCACATATAGACCCCAATCCTACCGTTAGATACAGCAGCATATCCGAGCACAACCTATATTTGTAATCTGTTTAGTGCACAAATAGACCCCAATCCTACAGTTAGATACAGCAGCATATCCCAGCACATACTATAACTGTTATCTGTTAAGTGCACAATTAGACCCCAAGCCTACGGTTAGATACAGCACCATATCCCACCACAACCTATATTTGTTTTCCGTTTAGTGCACAAATGGACCCCAATCCTACAGTTAGATACAGCAGCATATACCTGCACAACCTTTATTTGTTATCTGTTAAGTGCACAAATAGACCCCAATCCTACAGTTAGATACAGCAGCATATCCCAGCACAACCTATAACTGTCATCTGTTAAGTGCACAAATAGACCCCAATCCTACAGTTAGATACAGTGGCATATCCCAGCACAACCTATAACTGTTATCTGTTAAGTGCACAAAGAGACCCCAATCCTACAGTTAGATACAGCACCATATCCCAGCACTACCTATAACTGTTATCTGTTAAGTGCACAAATAGACCCCAGTCCTACAGTTAGATACAGCGAAATATACCAGCACAACCTTTAACTGTTATCTGTTAAGTGCACAAATATACCCCAATCCTACAGTTAGATACAGCTGCATATCCCAGCACAACCTATAACTGTTATCTGTTAAGTGCACAAATAGACCCCAATCCTACAGTAGGATACAGCAGCATATCCCAGCACAACCTATATTTGTTATCTGTTTAGTGCACAAATAGACCCCAATCCTACAGTTAGATACAGCACCAATATCCCAGCACAACCTATAACTGTTAGCTGTTAAGTGCACAAATAGACCCCAATCCTACAGTTAGATACAGCGGCATATACCAGCACAACCTACATTTGTTACCTGTTTAGTGCACAATTAGACCCCAATCCTACAGTTAGATACAGCACCATATCCCAGCACAACCTATAACTGTTATCTGTTAAGTGCACAAATAGTCCCCAAATGCTACAGTTAGATACAGCAGCATATCCCAGCACAACCTATAACTGTCATCTGTTAAGTGCACATATAGTCCCCAATCCTACAGTTAGATAAAGCAGCTTATCCCAGCACAACCTATAACTGTTATCTGTTAAGTGCACAATTAGACCCCAATCCTAAAGTAGATACAGCAGCATATCCCAGCACAACCTAAATTTGTTATCTGTTAGGTGCACAACTATACCCCAGTCCTACAGTTAGATACAGCAGCATATCCCAGCACAACCTAAATTTGTTATCTGTTAGGTGCACAACTATACCCCAATCCTACAGTTAGATACAGCAGTATATCCCAGCACAACCTATATTTGTTATCTTTTTAGTGCACAAATAGACCCCAATCCTACAGTTAGATACAGCACCATATCCCAGCACAACCTATAACTGTTATCTGTTAAGTGCACAAATAGACCCCAATCCTACAGTTAGATACAGCGGCATATACCAGCACAACTTATATTTGTTATCTGTTAAGTGCACAATTAGACCCCAATCCTACAGTTAGATACAGCACCATATCCCAGCACAACCTATAACTGTTATCTGTTAAGTGCGCAAATAGTCCCCAATCCTACAGTTAGATATAGCACCATATCCCAACACAACCTATAACTGTTATCTGTTAAGTGCTCAAATAGTCCCCAATCCTACAGTTAGATACAGCAGCATTTCCCAGCACAACCTAAATTTGTTATCTGTGAAGTGCACAAATAGTCACCAATCCTACAGTTAGATACAGCACCATATACTTGCACAACCTATATTTGTTATCTGTTTATTGCACAAATAGACCCCAATCCTACAGTTAGATACAGCACCATATCCCAGCACAACCTATTTTTGTTATCTGTTTAGTGCACAAATAGACCCCAATCCTACAGTTAGATACAGCAGCATATTCCAGCACAACCTGTATTTGTTATCTGTTTAGTGCACAAATAGACCCCAATCCTACAGTTATATATAGCAGCTTATCCCAGCACAACCTATATTTGTTATCTGTTTAGTGAACAAATAGACCCCAATCCTACAGTTAGATACAGCAGCATATCCCAGCACATCCTATATTTGTTATCTGTTTAGTGCACAAATAGACCCCAATCCTACAGTTAGATAGAGCACCATATCCCGGCACAACCTATATTTGTTATCTGTTAAGTGCACAATTAGACCCCAAGCCTACGGTAAAATACAGCACCATATCCCAGCACAACCTAAATTTGTTATCTGTTAAGTGCACAATTAGACCCATATCCTACAGTTAGATACAGCACCATATTCCAGCACAACCTATAACTGTTATCTGTTAAGTGCACAAATAGACCCCAATCCAACAGTTAGATACAGCGGCATATCCCAGCACAACCTATATATGTTATCTGTTAAGTGCTCAAATAGTCCCCAATCCTACAGTTAGATACAGCAGCATATCCCAGCACAACTTATAACTGTTATCTGTTAAGTGCACAATTAGACACCAATCCTACAGTTAGATACAGCAGCATATCCCAGCACAACCTAAATTTGTTATCTGTTAGGTGCACAAATAGTCCCCAATCCTACAGTTAGATACAGCACCAAATACTTGCACAACCTATTTTTGTTATCTGTTAATTGCACAAATAGAGCCCAATCCTACTGTTAGATACAGCAGCATATTCCAGCACAACCTATATTTGTTATCTGTTAAGTGCACAACTAGACCCCAATCCTACAGTTAGATACAGCACCAAATACTTGCACTACCTATTTTTGTTATCAGTTAATTGCACAAATAGAGCCCAATCCTACAGTTAGATACAGCAGCATATCCCAGCACAACCTATATTTGTTATCTGTTTGGTGCACAAATAGACCCCAATCCTACAGTTAGATACAGCAGCATATCCCAGCACAACCTATATTTGTTATCTGTTTAGTGCAGAAATAGACCCCAATCCTACAGTTAGATAAAGCACCATATACCAGCACAACCTCAATTTGTTATCGGTTAAGTGCACAAATAGACATCAATCCTACAGTTAGTTCCAGTACCATATACCAGCACATCCTATATTTGTTATCTGTTTAGTACACAAGTAGCCCCCATTCCTACAGTTATACAGCAGCATATCCCACCACAAACTATAACTGTTATCTGTTAAGTGCACAATTAGACCCCAGGCCTACGGTTAGATACAGCACCATATACCAGCACAACCTCTATTTGTTATCCGTTAAGTGCACAATTAGACCCCAAGCCTACAGATAGATACAGCAGCTTATCCCAGCACAACCTATATTTGTTATCTGTTTAGTACACAAATAGTCCCCAATCCTACAGTTAGATACCGCAGCATATTCCAGCACAACCTATAACTTCTATCTGTTAAGTGCACAAATAGGACCCAATCCTACAGTTAGATACAGCAGCATATCCCAGCACAACCTATATTTGTTATCTGTTTAGTGCAAATATAGTCCCCAATCCTACAGTTAGATACAGCAGCATATCCCAGCACAACCTATAACTGTTATCTGTTAAGTGCACAAGTAGTCCCCAATCCTACAGTTAGATACAGCAGCATATCCCAGCACAACCTATAACTGTTATCTGTTAAGTGCACAACTAGACCCCAATCTTACAGTTAGATACAGCAGAATATCCCAGCACAACCTATATTTGTTATCTGTGCAGTGCACAAATAGACCCCAATCCTACAGTTAGATACAGCAGCATATTCCAGCACAACCTGTATTTGTTATCTGTTTAGTGCACAAATAGACCCCAATCCTACAGTTAGATACAGCAGCATATACCAGAACAACCTATATTTGTTATCTGTTAAGTGCACAATTATACCCCAAGCCTACGGTTAGATACAGCACCATATCCCAGCACAACCTATAATTGTTATCTGTTTAGTGCACAAATAGACCCCAATCCTATAGTTAGATACAGCAGCATATCCCAGCACAACCTACATTTGTTATCTGTTTAGTGCACAAATAGACCCCAATCCTACAGTTAGATACAGCAGCATATCCCAGCACAACCTATATTTGTTATCTGTTTAGTGCACGAATAGACCCCAATCCTACAGTTAGATGCAGCAGAATATCCCAGCACAACCTATATTTGTTATCTGTTTAGTGCACAAATAGACCCCAATCCTACAGTTAGATACAGCACCATATCCCAGCACAACCTAAATTTGTTATCTGTTAAGTGCACAGTTAGAACCCAAGCCTACGGTTAGATACAGCACCATATCCCAGCACAACCTAAATTTGTTATCTGTTAAGTGCACAACTAGACCCCAATCCTACAGTTAGATACAGCACCATATCCCAGCACAACCTAAATTTGTTATCTGTTAAGTGCACAAATAGACCCCAATCCTACAGTTAGATACAGCACCATATCCCAGCACAACCTAAATTTGTTATCTGTTTAGTGCACAAATAGACCCCAATCCTACAGTTAGATACAGCACCAAATACTTGCACAACCTATTTTTGTTATCTGTTAATTGCACAAATAGAGCCCAATCCTACAGTTCGATACAGCAGCATATCCCAGCACAACCTATATTTGTTATCTGTTAAGTGCACATTTAGACACCAATCCTACAGTTAGATACAGCACCATATCCCAGCACAACCTATAACTGTTATCTGTTAAGTGCACAAATAGACCCCAATCCTACAGTTAGATACAGCGGCATATCCCAACACAACCTATAACTGTTATCTGTTAAGTGCACAATTAGACCCCAATCCTACAGTTAGATACAGCGGCATATCCCAGCAGAACCTATAAGTGTTTTCTGTTAAGTGCACAAATAGAACCCAATCCTACAGTTAGATACAGCGGCATATCCCAGCACTACCTATAACTGTTATCTGTTCAGTGCACAATTAGATCCCAGTCCTACAGTTAGATACAGCAGCATATCCCAGCACAACCTATATTTGTTATCTGTTAAGTGCAAATATAGTCCCCAATCCTACAGTTAGATACAGCAGCATATCCCAGCACAACCTATATTTGTTATCTGTTTAGTGCACCAATAGACCACAATCCTACAGTTAGATACAGTAGCATATTCAAGCACAACCTATATTTGTTATCTGTTAAGTGCACCATTAGACCCCAAGCATACGGTTAGTAACAGCACCATATCCCAGCACAACCTAAATTTGTTATCTGTTAAGCGCACAACTAGACCCCAATCGTACAGTTAGATACAGCACCAAACACTTGCACAACCTATATTTGTTATCTGTTTATTGCACAAATAGAACCCAATTCTACAGTTAGATACAGCAGCATATCCCAGCACAACCTATATTTGTTATCTGTTAAGTGCACATATAGACCCCAATCCTACCGTTAGATACAGCAGCATATCCGAGCACAACCTATATTTGTAATCTGTTTAGTGCACAAATAGACCCCAATCCTACAGTTAGATACAGCAGCATATCCCAGCACATACTATAACTGTTATCTGTTAAGTGCACAATTAGACCCCAAGCCTACGGTTAGATACAGCACCATATCCCACCACAACCTATATTTGTTTTCCGTTTAGTGCACAAATGGACCCCAATCCTACAGTTAGATACAGCAGCATATACCTGCACAACCTTTATTTGTTATCTGTTAAGTGCACAAGTAGACCCCAATCCTACAGTTAGATACAGCAGCATATCCCAGCACAACCTATAACTGTCATCTGTTAAGTGCACAAATAGACCCCAATCCTACAGTTAGATACAGTGGCATATCCCAGCACAACCTATAACTGTTATCTGTTAAGTGCACAAAGAGACCCCAATCCTACAGTTAGATACAGCACCATATCCCAGCACTACCTATAACTGTTATCTGTTAAGTGCACAAATAGACCCCAGTCCTACAGTTAGATACAGCGAAATATACCAGCACAACCTTTAACTGTTATCTGTTAAGTGCACAAATATACCCCAATCCTACAGTTAGATACAGCTGCATATCCCAGCACAACCTATAACTGTTATCTGTTAAGTGCACAAATAGACCCCAATCCTACAGTAGGATACAGCAGCATATCCCAGCACAACCTATATTTGTTATCTGTTTAGTGCACAAATAGACCCCAATTTAACAGTTAGATACAGCACCAATATCCCAGCACAACCTATAACTGTTAGCTGTTAAGTGCACAAATAGACCCCAATCCTACAGTTAGATACAGCGGCATATACCAGCACAACCTACATTTGTTACCTGTTTAGTGCACAATTAGACCCCAATCCTACAGTTAGATACAGCGGCATATCCCAGCACAACCTATAACTGTTATCTGTTAAGTGCACAAATAGTCCCCAAATGCTACAGTTAGATACAGCAGCATATCCCAGCACAACCTATAACTGTCATCTGTTAAGTGCACATATAGTCCCCAATCCTACAGTTAGATAAAGCAGCTTATCCCAGCACAACCTATAACTGTTATCTGTTAAGTGCACAATTAGACCCCAATCCTAAAGTAGATACAGCAGCATATCCCAGCACAACCTAAATTTGTTATCTGTTAGGTGCACAACTATACCCCAGTCCTACAGTTAGATACAGCAGCATATCCCAGCACAACCTAAATTTGTTATCTGTTAGGTGCACAACTATACCCCAATCCTACAGTTAGATACAGCAGTATATCCCAGCACAACCTATATTTGTTATCTTTTTAGTGCACAAATAGACCCCAATCCTACAGTTAGATACAGCACCATATCCCAGCACAACCTATAACTGTTATCTGTTAAGTGCACAAATAGACCCCAATCCTACAGTTAGATACAGCGGCATATACCAGCACAACTTATATTTGTTATCTGTTAAGTGCACAATTAGACCCCAATCCTACAGTTAGATACAGCACCATATCCCAGCACAACCTATAACTGTTATCTGTTAAGTGCGCAAATAGTCCCCAATCCTACAGTTAGATATAGCACCATATCCCAACACAACCTATAACTGTTATCTGTTAAGTGCTCAAATAGTCCCCAATCCTACAGTTAGATACAGCAGCATTTCCCAGCACAACCTAAATTTGTTATCTGTGAAGTGCACAAATAGTCACCAATCCTACAGTTAGATACAGCACCATATACTTGCACAACCTATATTTGTTATCTGTTTATTGCACAAATAGACCCCAATCCTACAGTTAGATACAGCACCATATCCCAGCACAACCTATTTTTGTTATCTGTTTAGTGCACAAATAGACCCCAATCCTACAGTTAGATACAGCAGCATATTCCAGCACAACCTGTATTTGTTATCTGTTTAGTGCACAAATAGACCCCAATCCTACAGTTATATATAGCAGCTTATCCCAGCACAACCTATATTTGTTATCTGTTTAGTGAACAAATAGACACCAATCCTACAGTTAGATACAGCAGCATATCCCAGCACATCCTATATTTGTTATCTGTTTAGTGCACAAATAGACCCCAATCCTACAGTTAGATAGAGCACCATATCCCGGCACAACCTATATTTGTTATCTGTTAAGTGCACAATTAGACCCCAAGCCTACGGTAAAATACAGCACCATATCCCAGCACAACCTAAATTTGTTATCTGTTAAGTGCACAATTAGACCCATATCCTACAGTTAGATACAGCACCATATTCCAGCACAACCTATAACTGTTATCTGTTAAGTGCACAAATAGACCCCAATCCAACAGTTAGATACAGCGGCATATCCCAGCACAACCTATATATGTTATCTGTTAAGTGCACAATTAGACACCAATCCTACAGTTAGATACAGCAGCATATCCCAGCACAACCTAAATTTGTTATCTGTTAGGTGCACAAATAGTCCCCAATCCTACAGTTAGATACAGCACCAAATACTTGCACAACCTATTTTTGTTATCTGTTAATTGCACAAATAGAGCCCAATCCTACTGTTAGATACAGCAGCATATTCCAGCACAACCTATATTTGTTATCTGTTAAGTGCACAACTAGACCCCAATCCTACAGTTAGATACAGCACCAAATACTTGCACTACCTATTTTTGTTATCAGTTAATTGCACAAATAGAGCCCAATCCTACAGTTAGATACAGCAGCATATCCCAGCACAACCTATATTTGTTATCTGTTAAGTGCACATTTAGACGCCAGTCCTACAGTTACATACAGCACCATATCCCAGCACAACCTATAACTGTTATCTGTTAAGTGCACAAATAGACCCCAATCCTACAGTTAGGTACAGCGGCATATCCCAACACAACCTATAACTGTTATCTGTTAAGTGCACAATTAGACCCCAATCCTACAGTTAGATACAGCGGCTTATCCCAGCACAACCTATAAGTGTTATCTGTTAAGTGCACAAATAAAACCCAATCCTACAGTTAGATACAGCGGCATATCCCAGCACTACCTATAACTGTTATCTGTTCAGTGCACAATTAGATCCCAGTCCTACAGTTAGATACAGCAGCAAATCCCAGCACAACCTATATTTGTTATCTGTTAAGTTCAAATATAGTCCCCAATCCTACAGTTAGATACAGCAGCATATCCCAGCACAACCTATATTTGTTATCTCTTTAGTGCACCAATAGACCCCAATCCTACAGTTAGATACAGTAGCATATTCTAGCACAACCTATATTTGTTATCTGTGTAGTGCACAAATAGACCCCAATCTTACAGCTAGATTCAGCAGCATATCCCAGCACAACCTATATTTGTTATCCGTTTAGTGCACAAATGGACCCCAATCCTACAGTTAGATACAGCAGCATATACCTGCACAACCGTTATTTGTTATCTGTTAAGTGCACAAATAGACCCCAATCCTACAGTTAGATACAGCAGCATATCCCAGCACAACCTATATTTGTTATCTGTTTGGTGCACAAATAGACCCCAATCCTACAGTTAGATACAGCAGCATATCCCAGCACAACCTATAACTGTTATCTGTTAAGTGCACAAGTAGAACCCAATCCTACAGTTAGATACAGCAGCATATCCCAGCACAACCTATAACTGTTATCTGTTAAGTGCACAAGTAGTCCCCAATCCTACAGTTAGATACAGCAGCATATCCCAGCACAACCTATAACTGTTATCTGTTAAGTGCACAACTAGACCCCAATCTTACAGTTAGATACAGCAGAATATCCCAGCACAACCTATATTTGTTATCTGTGCAGTGCACAAATAGACCCCAATCTTATAGTTAGATACAGCAGAATATACCAGCACAACCTATATTTGTTATCTGTTTAGTGCACAAATAGACCCCAATCCTACAGTTAGATACAGCAGCATATACCAGAACAACCTATATTTGTTATCTGTTAAGTGCACAATTATACCCCAAGCCTACGGTTAGATACAGCACCATATCCCAGCACAACCTATAATTGTTATCTCTTTAGTGCACAAATAGACCCCAATCCTATAGTTAGATACAGCAGCATATCCCAGCACAACCTATATTTGTTATCTGTTTAGTGCACAAATAGACCCCAATCCTACAGTTAGATACAGCAGCATATCCCAGCACAACCTATATTTGTTATCTGTTTAGTGCACGAATAGACCCCAATCCTACAGTTAGATGCAGCAGCATATCCCAGCACAACCTATATTTGTTATCTGTTTAGTGCACAAATAGACCCCAATCCTACAGTTAGATACAGCACCATATCCCAGCACAACCTAAATTTGTTATCTGTTAAGTGCACAGTTAGACCCCAAGCCTACGGTTAGAAACAGCACCATATCCCAGCACAACCTAAATTTGTTATCTGTTAAGTGCACAACTAGACCCCAATCCTACAGTTAGATACAGCACCATATCCCAGCACAACCTAAATTTGTTATCTTTTAAGTGCACAAATAGACCCCAATCCTACAGTTAGATACAGCACCATATCCCAGCACAATCTAAATTTGTTGTCTGTTTAGTGCACAAATAGACCCCAATCCTGCAGTTAGATCCAGCAGCATATCCCGGCACAACCTATATTTGTTATCTGTTAAGTGCACAGTTAGACCCCAATCCTACAGTTAGATACAGCACCAAATACTTGCACAACCTATTTTTGTTATCTGTTAATTGCACATATAGACCCCAATCCTACAGTTAGATACAGCAGCATATCCCAGCACAACCTATATTTGTTATCTGTTAAGTGCACATTTAGACACCAATCCTACAGTTAGATACAGCACCATATCCCAGCACAACCTATAACTGTTATCTGTTAAGTGCACAAATAGACCCCAATCCTACAGTTAGATACAGCGGCATATCCCAACACAACCTATAACTGTTATCTGTTAAGTGCACAATTAGACCCCAATCCTACAGTTAGATACAGCGGCATATCCCAGCACAACCTATAAGTGTTTTCTGTTAAGTGCACAAATAAACACCAATCCTACAGTTAGATACAGCGGCATATCCCAGCACTACCTATAACTGTTATCTGTTCAGTGCACAATTAGATCCCAGTCCTACAGTTAGATACAGCAGCATATCCCAGCACAACCTATATTTGTTATCTGTTAAGTGCAAATATAGTCCCCAATCCTACAGTTAGATACAGCAGCATATCCCAGCACAACCTATATTTGTTATCTGTTTAGTGCACCAATAGACCACAATCCTACAGTTAGATACAGTAGCATATTCTAGCACAACCTATATTTGTTATCTGTTAAGTGCACAATTAGACCCCAAGCATACGGTTAGATACAGCACCATATCCCAGCACAACCTAAATTTGTTATCTGTTAAGCGCACAACTAGAACCCAATCCTACAGTTAGATACAGCACCAAACATTTGCACAACCTATATTTGTTATCTGTTTATTGCACAAATAGAACCCAATTCTACAGTTAGATACAGCAGCATATCCCAGCACAACCTATATTTGTTATCTGTTTAGTGCACAAATAGACCCCAATCTTACAGCTAGATTCAGCAGCATATCCCAGCACAACCTATATTTGTTATCCGTTTAGTGCACAAATGGACCCCAATCCTACAGTTAGATACAGCAGCATATACCTGCACAACCGTTATTTGTTATCTGTTAAGTGCACAAATAGACCCCAATCCTACAGTTAGATACAGCAGCATATCCCAGCACAACCTATAACTGTTATCTGTTAAGTGCACAAGTAGAACCCAATCCTACAGTTAGATACAGCAGCATATCCCAGCACAACCTATAACTGTTATCTGTTAAGTGCACAAGTAGTCCCCAATCCTACAGTTAGATACAGCAGCATATCCCAGCACAACCTATAACTGTTATCTGTTAAGTGCACAACTAGACCCCAATCTTACAGTTAGATACAGCAGAATATCCCAGCACAACCTATATTTGTTATCTGTGCAGTGCACAAATAGACCCCAATCTTATAGTTAGATACAGCAGAATATACCAGCACAACCTATATTTGTTATCTGTTTAGTGCACAAATAGACCCCAATCCTACAGTTAGATACAGCAGCATATACCAGAACAACCTATATTTGTTATCTGTTAAGTGCACAATTATACCCCAAGCCTACGGTTAGATACAGCACCATATCCCAGCACAACCTATAATTGTTATCTGTTTAGTGCACAAATAGACCCCAATCCTATAGTTAGATACAGCAGCATATCCCAGCACAACCTATATTTGTTATCTGTTTAGTGCACAAATAGACCCCAATCCTACAGTTAGATACAGCAGCATATCCCAGCACAACCTATATTTGTTATCTGTTTAGTGCACGAATAGACCCCAATCCTACAGTTAGATGCAGCAGCATATCCCAGCACAACCTATATTTGTTATCTGTTTAGTGCACAAATAGACCCCAATCCTACAGTTAGATACAGCACCATATCCCAGCACAACCTAAATTTGTTATCTGTTAAGTGCACAGTTAGACCCCAAGCCTACGGTTAGAAACAGCACCATATCCCAGCACAACCTAAATTTGTTATCTGTTAAGTGCACAACTGGACCCCAATCCTACAGTTAGATACAGCACCATATCCCAGCACAACCTAAATTTGTTATCTTTTAAGTGCACAAATAGACCCCAATCCTACAGTTAGATACAGCACCATATCCCAGCACAATCTAAATTTGTTATCTGTTTAGTGCACAAATAGACCCCAATCCTGCAGTTAGATACAGCAGCATATCCCGGCACAACCTATATTTGTTATCTGTTAAGTGCACAGTTAGACCCCAATCCTACAGTTAGATACAGCACCAAATACTTGCACAACCTATTTTTGTTATCTGTTAATTGCACATATAGACCCCAATCCTACAGTTAGATACAGCAGCATATCCCAGCACAACCTATATTTGTTATCTGTTAAGTGCACATTTAGACACCAATCCTACAGTTAGATACAGCACCATATCCCAGCACAACCTATAACTGTTATCTGTTAAGTGCACAAATAGACCCCAATCCTACAGTTAGATACAGCGGCATATCCCAACACAACCTATAACTGTTATCTGTTAAGTGCACAATTAGACCCCAATCCTACAGTTAGATACAGCGGCATATCCCAGCACAACCTATAAGTGTTTTCTGTTAAGTGCACAAATAAACACCAATCCTACAGTTAGATACAGCGGCATATCCCAGCACTACCTATAACTGTTATCTGTTCAGTGCACAATTAGATCCCAGTCCTACAGTTAGATACAGCAGCATATCCCAGCACAACCTATATTTGTTATCTGTTAAGTGCAAATATAGTCCCCAATCCTACAGTTAGATACAGCAGCATATCCCAGCACAACCTATATTTGTTATCTGTTTAGTGCACCAATAGACCACAATCCTACAGTTAGATACAGTAGCATATTCTAGCACAACCTATATTTGTTATCTGTTAAGTGCACAATTAGACCCCAAGCATACGGTTAGATACAGCACCATATCCCAGCACAACCTAAATTTGTTATCTGTTAAGCGCACAACTAGACCCCAATCCTACAGTTAGATACAGCACCAAACATTTGCACAACCTATATTTGTTATCTGTTTATTGCACAAATAGAACCCAATTCTACAGTTAGATACAGCAGCATATCCCAGCACAACCTATATTTGTTATCTGTTAAGTGCACATATAGACCCCAATCCTACCGTTAGATACAGCAGCATATCCCAGCACAACCTATATTTGTAATCTGTTTAGTGCACAAATAGACCCCAATCCTACAGTTAGATACAGCAGCATATCC
This sequence comes from Mantis religiosa, assembly GCA_030765055.1. Lineage (NCBI taxonomy): Eukaryota > Metazoa > Arthropoda > Insecta > Mantodea > Mantidae > Mantis > Mantis religiosa. The sequence goes on from JAUKNK010000148.1 coordinate 758,638, forward strand.
CAGCACATACTATAACTGTTATCTGTTAAGTGCACAATTAGACCCCAAGCCTACGGTTAGATACAGCACCATATCCCACCACAACCTATTTTTGTTTTCCGTTTAGTGCACAAATGGACCCCAATCCTACAGTTAGATACAGCAGCATATACCTGCACAACCTTTATTTGTTATCTGTTAAGTGCACAAATAGAACCCAATCCTACAGTTACATACAGCTGCATATCCCAGCACAACCTATAACTGTTATCTGTTAAGTGCACAAATAGACCCCAATCCTACAGTTAGATACAGCGGCATATCCCAGCACAACCTATAACTGTTATCTGTTAAGTGCACAAATAGACCCCAATCCTACAGTTAGATACAGCGGCATATCCCAGCACTACCTATAACTGTTATCTGTTAAGTGCACAAATAGACCCCAATCCTACAGTTAGATACAGCGAAATATACCAGCACAACCTTTAACTGTTATCTGTTAAGTGCACAAATATACCCCAATCCTACAGTTAGATACAGCTGCATATCCCAGCACAACCTATAACTGTTATCTGTTAAGTGCACAAATAGACCCCAATCCTACAGTTGGATACAGCAGCATATCCCAGCACAACCTATATTTGTTATCTGTTTAGTGCACAAATAGACCCCAATCCTACAGTTAGATACAGCACCAATATCCCAGCACAACCTATAACTGTTAGCTGTTAAGTGCACAAATAGACCCCAATCCTACAGTTAGATACAGCGGCATATACCAGCACAACCTACATTTGTTACCTGTTTAGTGCACAATTAGACCCCAATCCTACAGTAAGATACAGCACCATATCCCAGCACAACCTATAACTGTTATCTGTTAAGTGCACAAATAGTCCCCAAATGCTACAGTTAGATACAGCAGCATATCCCAGCACAACCTATAACTGTCATCTGTTAAGTGCACAAATAGTCCCCAATCCTACAGTTTGATAAAGCAGCTTATCCCAGCACAACCTATAACTGATATCTGTTAAGTGCACAATTAGACCCCATTCCTAAAGTAGATACAGCAGCATATCCCAGCACAACCTAAATTTGTTATCTGTTAGGTGCACAAATAGTCCCCAATCCTACAGTTAGATACAGCACCAAATACTTGCACAACCTATTTTTGTTATCTGTTAATTGCACAAATAGAGCCCAATCCTACTGTTAGATACAGCAGCATATTCCAGCACAACCTATATTTGTTATCTGTTAAGTGCACAACTAGACCCCAATCCTACAGTTAGATACAGCACCAAATACTTGCACTACCTATTTTTGTTATCAGTTAATTGCACAAATAGAGCCCAATCCTACAGTTAGATACAGCAGCATATCCCAGCACAACCTATATTTGTTATCTGTTAAGTGCACATTTAGACGCCAGTCCTACAGTTACATACAGCACCATATCCCAGCACAACCTATAACTGTTATCTGTTAAGTGCACAAATAGACCCCAATCCTACAGTTAGGTACAGCGGCATATCCCAACACAACCTATAACTGTTATCTGTTAAGTGCACAATTAGACCCCAATCCTACAGTTAGATACAGCGGCTTATCCCAGCACAACCTATAAGTGTTATCTGTTAAGTGCACAAATAAAACCCAATCCTACAGTTAGATACAGCGGCATATCCCAGCACTACCTATAACTGTTATCTGTTCAGTGCACAATTAGATCCCAGTCCTACAGTTAGATACAGCAGCAAATCCCAGCACAACCTATATTTGTTATCTGTTAAGTTCAAATATAGTCCCCAATCCTACAGTTAGATACAGCAGCATATCCCAGCACAACCTATATTTGTTATCTCTTTAGTGCACCAATAGACCCCAATCCTACAGTTAGATACAGTAGCATATTCTAGCACAACCTATATTTGTTATCTGTTTAGTGCACAAATAGACCCCAATCTTACAGCTAGATTCAGCAGCATATCCCAGCACAACCTATATTTGTTATCCGTTTAGTGCACAAATGGACCCCAATCCTACAGTTAGATACAGCAGCATATACCTGCACAACCGTTATTTGTTATCTGTTAAGTGCACAAATAGACCCCAATCCTACAGTTAGATACAGCAGCATATCCCAGCACAACCTATATTTGTTATCTGTTTGGTGCACAAATAGACCCCAATCCTACAGTTAGATACAGCAGCATATCCCAGCACAACCTATAACTGTTATCTGTTAAGTGCACAAGTAGAACCCAATCCTACAGTTAGATACAGCAGCATATCCCAGCACAACCTATAACTGTTATCTGTTAAGTGCACAAGTAGTCCCCAATCCTGCAGTTAGATACAGCAGCATATCCCAGCACAACCTATAACTGTTATCTGTTAAGTGCACAACTAGACCCCAATCTTACAGTTAGATACAGCAGAATATCCCAGCACAACCTATATTTGTTATCTGTGCAGTGCACAAATAGACCCCAATCTTATAGTTAGATACAGCAGAATATACCAGCACAACCTATATTTGTTATCTGTTTAGTGCACAAATAGACCCCAATCCTACAGTTAGATACAGCAGCATATACCAGAACAACCTATATTTGTTATCTGTTTAGTGCACAAATAGACCCCAATCCTATAGTTAGATACAGCAGCATATCCCAGCACAACCTATATTTGTTATCTGTTTAGTGCACAAATAGACCCCAATCCTACAGTTAGATACAGCAGCATATCCCAGCACAACCTATATTTGTTATCTGTTTAGTGCACGAATAGACCCCAATCCTACAGTTAGATGCAGCAGCATATCCCAGCCCAACCTATATTTGTTATCTGTTTAGTGCACAAATAGACCCCAATCCTACAGTTAGATACAGCACCATATCCCAGCACAACCTAAATTTGTTATCTGTTAAGTGCACAGTTAGACCCCAAGCCTACGGTTAGAAACAGCACCATATCCCAGCACAACCTAAATTTGTTATCTGTTAAGTGCACAACTAGACCCCAATCCTACAGTTAGATACAGCACCATATCCCAGCACAACCTAAATTTGTTATCTTTTAAGTGCACAAATAGACCCCAATCCTACAGTTAGATACAGCACCATATCCCAGCACAATCTAAATTTGTTATCTGTTTAGTGCACAAATAGACCCCAATCCTGCAGTTAGATACAGCAGCATATCCCGGCACAACCTATATTTGTTATCTGTTAAGTGCACAGTTAGACCCCAATCCTACAGTTAGATACAGCACCAAATACTTGCACAACCTATTTTTGTTATCTGTTAATTGCACATATAGACCCCAATCCTACAGTTAGATACAGCAGCATATCCCAGCACAACCTATATTTGTTATCTGTTAAGTGCACATTTAGACACCAATCCTACAGTTAGATACAGCACCATATCCCAGCACAACCTATAACTGTTATCTGTTAAGTGCACAAATAGACCCCAATCCTACAGTTAGATACAGCGGCATATCCCAACACAACCTATAACTGTTATCTGTTAAGTGCACAATTAGACCCCAATCCTACAGTTAGATACAGCGGCATATCCCAGCACAACCTATAAGTGTTTTCTGTTAAGTGCACAAATAAACACCAATCCTACAGTTAGATACAGCGGCATATCCCAGCACTACCTATAACTGTTATCTGTTCAGTGCACAATTAGATCCCAGTCCTACAGTTAGATACAGCAGCATATCCCAGCACAACCTATATTTGTTATCTGTTAAGTGCAAATATAGTCCCCAATCCTACAGTTAGATACAGCAGCATATCCCAGCACAACCTATATTTGTTATCTGTTTAGTGCACCAATAGACCACAATCCTACAGTTAGATACAGTAGCATATTCTAGCACAACCTATATTTGTTATCTGTTAAGTGCACAATTAGACCCCAAGCATACGGTTAGATACAGCACCATATCCCAGCACAACCTAAATTTGTTATCTGTTAAGCGCACAACTAGACCCCAATCCTACAGTTAGATACAGCACCAAACATTTGCACAACCTATATTTGTTATCTGTTTATTGCACAATTAGAACCCAATTCTACAGTTAGATACAGCAGCATATCCCAGCACAACCTATATTTGTTATCTGTTAAGTGCACATATAGACCCCAATCCTACCGTTAGATACAGCAGCATATCCCAGCACAACCTATATTTGTAATCTGTTTAGTGCACAAATAGACCCCAATCCTACAGTTAGATACAGCAGCATATCCCAGCACATACTATAACTGTTATCTGTTAAGTGCACAATTAGACCCCAAGCCTACGGTTAGATACAGCACCATATCCCACCCCAACCTATTTTTGTTTTCCGTTTAGTGCACAAATGGACCCCAATCCTACAGTTAGATACAGCAGCATATACCTGCACAACCTTTATTTGTTATCTGTTAAGTGCACAAATAGAACCCAATCCTACAGTTAGATACAGCTGCATATCCCAGCACAACCTATAACTGTTATCTGTTAAGTGCACAAATAGACCCCAATCCTACAGTTAGATACAGCGGCATATCCCAGCACAACCTATAACTGTTATCTGTTAAGTGCACAAATAGACCCCAATCCTACAGTTAGATACAGCGGCATATCCCAGCACTACCTATAACTGTTATCTGTTAAGTGCACAAATAGACCCCAATCCTACAGTTAGATACAGCGAAATATACCAGCACAACCTTTAACTGTTATCTGTTAAGTGCACAAATATACCCCAATCCTACAGTTAGATACAGCTGCATATCCCAGCACAACCTATAACTGTTATCTGTTAAGTGCACAAATAGACCCCAATCCTACAGTTGGATACAGCAGCATATCCCAGCACAACCTATATTTGTTATCTGTTTAGTGCACAAATAGACCCCAATCCTACAGTTAGATACAGCACCAATATCCCAGCACAACCTATAACTGTTAGCTGTTAAGTGCACAAATAGACCCCAATCCTACAGTTAGATACAGCGGCATATACCAGCACAACCTACATTTGTTACCTGTTTAGTGCACAATTAGACCCCAATCCTACAGTAAGATACAGCACCATATCCCAGCACAACCTATAACTGTTATCTGTTAAGTGCACAAATAGTCCCCAAATGCTACAGTTAGATACAGCAGCATATCCCAGCACAACCTATAACTGTCATCTGTTAAGTGCACAAATAGTCCCCAATCCTACAGTTAGATAAAGCAGCTTATCCCAGCACAACCTATAACTGATATCTGTTAAGTGCACAATTAGACCCCATTCCTAAAGTAGATACAGCAGCATATCCCAGCACAACCTAAATTTGTTATCTGTTAGGTGCACAACTATACCCCAATCCTACAGTTAGATACAGCAGTATATCCCAGCACAACTTATATTTGTTATCTTTTTAGTGCACAAATAGACCCCAATCCTACAGTTAGATACAGCACCATATCCCAGCACAACCTATAACTGTTATCTGTTAAGTGCACAATTAGACCCCAATCCTACAGTTAGATACAGCACCATATCCCAGCACAACCTATAACTGTTATCTGTTAAGTGCACAAATAGTCCCCAATCCTACAGTTAGATATAGCACCATATCCCAACACAACCTATAACTGTTATCTGTTAAGTGCTCAAATAGTCCCCAATCCTACAGTTAGATACAGCAGCATATCCCAGCACAACCTAAATTTGTTATCTGTTAAGTGCACAAATAGTCACCAATCCTACAGTTAGATACAGCACCATATACTTGCACAACCTATATTTGTTATCTGTTTATTGCACAAATAGACCCCAATCCTACAGTTAGATACAGCACCATATCCCAGCACAACCTATTTTTGTTATCTGTTTAGTGCACAAATAGACCCCAATCCTACAGTTAGATACAGCAGCATATTCCAGAACAACCTGTATTTGTTATCTGTTTAGTGCACAAATAGACCCCAATCCTACAGTTATATATAGCAGCATATCCCAGCACAACCTATATTTGTTATCTGTTTAGTGCACCATTAGACCCCAATCCTACAGTTAGATACAGCACCATATCCCGGCACAACCTATATTTGTTATCTGTTAAGTGCACAATTAGAACCCAAGCCTACGGTTAGATACAGCACCATATCCCAGCACAACCTAAATTTGTTATCTGTTAAGTGCACAATTAGACCCATATCCTACAGTTAGATACAGCACCATATCCCAGCACAACCTATAACTGTTATCTGTTAAGTGCACAAATAGACCCCAATCCAACAGTTAGATACAGCGGCATATCCCAGCACAACCTATATATGTAATCTGTTAAGTGCTCAAATAGTCCCCAATCCTACAGTTAGATACAGCGGCATATCCCAGCACAACCTATATATGTTATCTGTTAAGTGCACAATTAGACACCAATCCTACAGTTAGATACAGCAGCATATCCCAGCACAACCTAAATTTGTTATCTGTTAGGTGCACAAATAGTCCCCAATCCTACAGTTAGATACAGCACCAAATACTTGCACAACCTATTTTTGTTATCTGTTAATTGCACAAATAGAGCCCAATCCTACAGTTAGATACAGCAGCATATTCCAGCACAACCTATATTTGTTATCTGTTAAGTGCACAACTAGACCCCAATCCTACAGTTAGATACAGCACCAAATACTTGCACAACCTATTTTTGTTATCAGTTAATTGCACAAATAGAGCCCAATCCTACAGTTAGATACAGCAGCATATCCCAGCATAACCTATGTTTGTTATCTCTTAAGTGCACATATAGACACGAATCTTATAGTTAGATACAGCCCCATATAACTGTACAACCTATATTTGTTATCTGTTTAGTGCACAAATAGACCCCAATCCTACAGTTAGATACAGCACAATATCCCAAACAACCTATAACTGTTATCTGTTAAGTGCACAATTAGACCCCAATCCTACAGTTAGATACAGCGGCTTATCCCAGCACAACCTATAAGTGTTATCTGTTAAGTGCACAAATAAAACCCAATCCTACAGTTAGATACAGCGGCATATCCCAGCACAACCTATAACTGTTATCTGTTCAGTGCACAATTAGATCCCAGTCCTACAGTTAGATACAGCAGCAAATCCCAGCACAACCTATAACTGTTATCTGTTAAGTGCACAAATAGACCCCAATCCTACAGTTGGATACAGCAGCATATCCCAGCACAACCTATATTTGTTATCTGTTTAGTGCACAAATAGACCCCAATCCTACAGTTAGATACAGCACCAATATCCCAGCACAACCTATAACTGTTAGCTGTTAAGTGCACAAATAGACCCCAATCCTACAGTTAGATACAGCAGCATATACCAGCACAACCTACATTTGTTACCTGTTTAGTGCACAATTAGACCCCAATCCTACAGTTAGATACAGCACCATATCCCAGCACAACCTATAACTGTTATCTGTTAAGTGCACAAATAGTCCCCAAATGCTACAGTTAGATACAGCAGCATATCCCAGCACAACCTATAACTGTCATCTGTTAAGTGCACAAATAGTCCCCAATCCTACAGTTAGATATAGCAGCTTATCCCAGCACTACCTATAACTGTTATCTGTTCAGTGCACAATTAGATCCCAGTCCTACAGTTAGATACAGCAGCATATCCCAGCACAACCTATATTTGTTATCTGTTAAGTGCAAATATAGTCCCCAATCCTACAGTTAGATACAGCAGCATATCCCAGCACAACCTATATTTGTTATCTGTTTAGTGCACCAATAGACCACAATCCTACAGTTAGATACAGTAGCATATTCTAGCACAACCTATATTTGTTATCTGTTAAGTGCACAATTAGACCCCAAGCATACGGTTAGATACAGCACCATATCCCAGCACAACCTAAATTTGTTATCTGTTAAGCGCACAACTAGACCCCAATCCTACAGTTACATACAGCACCAAACATTTGCACAACCTATATTTGTTATCTGTTTATTGCACAAATAGAACCCAATTCTACAGTTAGATACAGCAGCATATCCCAGCACAACCTATATTTGTTATCTGTTAAGTGCACATATAGACCCCAATCCTACCGTTAGATACAGCAGCATATCCCAAAACAACCTATATTTGTAATCTGTTTAGTGCACAAATAGACCCCAATCCTACAGTTAGATACAGAAGCATATCCCAGCACATACTATAACTGTTATCTGTTAAGTGCACAATTAGACCCCAAGCCTACGGTTAGATACAGCACCATATCCCACCACAACCTATATTTGTTTTCCGTTTAGTGCACAAATGGACCCCAATCCTACAGTTAGATACAGCAGCATATACCTGCACAACCTTTATTTGTTATCTGTTAAGTGCACAAATAGACCCCAATCCTACAGTTAGATACAGCAGCATATCCCAGCACAACCTATAACTGTTATCTGTTAAGTGCACAAATAGACCCCAATCCTACAGTTAGATACAGCGGCATATCCCAGCACAACCTATTACTGTTATCTGTTAAGTGCACAAATAGACCCCAATCCTACAGTTAGATACAGCGGCATATCCCAGCACTACCTATAACTGTTATCTGTTAAGTGCACAAATAGACCCCAATCCTACAGTTAGATACAGCGAAATATACCAGCACAACCTTTAACTGTTATCTGTTAAGTGCACAAATATACCCCAATCCTACAGTTAGATACAGCTGCATATCCCAGCACAACCTATAACTGTTATCTGTTAAGTGCACAAATAGACCCCAATCCTACAGTTAGATACAGCAGCATATCCCAGCACAACCTATATTTGTTATCTGTTTAGTGCACAAATAGACCCCAATCCTACAGTTAGATACAGCACCAATATCCCAGCACAACCTATAACTGTTAGCTGTTAAGTGCACAAATAGACCCCAATCCTACAGTTAGATACAGCGGCATATACCAGCACAACCTACATTTGTTACCTGTTTAGTGCACAATTAGACCCCAATCCTACAGTTAGATACAGCACCATATCCCAGCACCACCTATAACTGTTATCTGTTAAGTGCACAAATAGTCCCCAAATGCTACAGTTAGATACAGCAGCATATCCCAGCACAACCTATATCTGTCATCTGTTAAGTGCACAAATAGTCCCCAATCCTACAGTTAGATAAAGCAGCTTATCCCAGCACAACCTATAACTGTTATCTGTTAAGTGCACAATTAGACCCCATTCCTAAAGTAGATACAGCAGCATATCCCAGCACAACCCAAATTTGTTATCTGTTAGGTGCATAACTAAACCCCAATCCTACAGTTAGATACAGCAGCATATCCCAGCACAACCTAAATTTGTTATCTGTTAGGTGCACAACTATACCCCAATCCTACAGTTAGATACAGCAGTATATCCCAGCACAACCTATATTTGTTATCTTTTTAGTGCACAAATAGACCCCAATCCTACAGTTAGATACAGCACCATATCCCAGCACAACCTATAACTGTTATCTGTTAAGTGCACAAATAGACCCCAATCCTACAGTTAGATACAGCGTCATATACCAGCACAACTTATATTTGTTATCTGTTAAGTGCACAATTAGACCCCAATCCTACAGTTAGATACAGTGACATATCCCAGCAAAACCTATAACTGTTATCTGTTAAGTGCACAAATAGTCCCCAATCCTACAGTTAGATATAGCACCATATCCCAACACAACCTATAACTGTTATCTGTTAAGTGCTCAAATAGTCCCCAATCCTACAGTTAGATACAGCAGCATATCCCAGCACAACCTAAATTTGTTATCTGTTAAGTGCACAAATAGTCACCAATCCTACAGTTAGATACAGCACCATATACTTGCACAACCTATATTTGTTATCCGTTTATTGCACAAATAGACCCCAATCCTACAGTTAGATACAGCACCATATCCCAGCACAACCTATTTTTGTTATCTGTTTAGTGCACAAATAGACCCCAATCCTACAGTTAGATACAGCAGCATATTCCAGCACAACCTGTATTTGTTATCTGTTTAGTGCACAAATAGACCCCAATCCTACAGTTATATATAGCAGCATATCCCAGCACAACCTATATTTGTTATCTGTTTAGTGCACCAATAGACCCCAATCCTACAGTTAGATACAGCAGCATATCCCAGCACAACCTATATTTGTTATCTGTTTAGTGCACAAATAGACCCCAATCCTACAGTTAGATACAGCACCATATCCCGGCACAACCTATATTTGTTATCTGTTAAGTGCACAATTAGACCCCAAGCCTACGGTTAGATACAGCACCATATCCCAGCACAACCTAAATTTGTTATCTGTTAAGTGCACAATTAGACCCATATCCTACAGTTAGATACAGCACCATATCCCAGCACAACCTATATTTGTTATCTGTTAAGTGCACATATAGACCCCAATCCTACCGTTAGATACAGCAGCATATCCCAAAACAACCTATATTTGTAATCTGTTTAGTGCACAAATAGACCCCAATCCTACAGTTAGATACAGCAGCATATCCCAGCACATACTATAACTGTTATCTGTTAAGTGCACAATTAGACCCCAATCCTACAGTTAGATACAGCACCAAATACTTGCACAACCTATTTTTGTTATCAGTTAATTGCACAAATAGAGCCCAATCCTACAGTTAGATACAGCAGCATATCCCAGCACAACCTATATTTGTTATCTGTTAAGTGCACATTTAGACGCCAGTCCTACAGTTACATTCAGCACCATATCCCAGCACAACCTATAACTGTTATCTGTTAAGTGCACAAATAGACCCCAATCCTACAGTTAGGTACAGCGGCATATCCCAACACAACCTATAACTGTTATCTGTTAAGTGCACAATTAGACCCCAATCCTACAGTTAGATACAGCGGCTTATCCCAGCACAACCTATAAGTGCTATCTGTTAAGTGCACAAATAAAACCCAATCCTACAGTTAGATACAGCGGCATATCCCAGCACTACCTATAACTGTTATCTGTTCAGTGCACAATTAGATCCCAGTCCTACAGTTAGATACAGCAGCAAATCCCAGCACAACCTATATTTGTTATCTGTTAAGTTCAAATATAGTCCCCAATCCTAGAGTTAGATACAGCAGCATATCCCAGCACAACCTATATTTGTTATCTGTTTAGTGCACCAATAGACCCCAATCCTAGAGTTAGATACAGTAGCATATTCTAGCACAACCTATATTTGTTATCTGTTTAGTGCACAAATAGACCCCAATCTTACAGCTAGATTCAGCAGCATATCCCAGCACAACCTATATTTGTTATCTGTTTAGTGCAAAAAATAGACCCCAATCCTACAGTTAGATAAAGCACCATATACCAGCACAGCCTCAATTTGTTATCGGTTAAGTGCACAAATAGACATCAATCCTACAGTTAGTTCCAGTACCATATACCAGCACAACCTATATTTGTTATCTGTTTAGTACACAAGTAGCCCCCATTCCTACAGTTATACAGCAGCATATCCCACCACAAACTATAACTGTTATCTGTTAAGTGCACAATTAGACCCCAGGCCTACGGTTAGATACAGCACCATATCCCAGCACAAACTATAACTGTTATCTGTTAAGTGCACAAATAGTCCCCAATCCTACAGTTAGATACCGCAGCATATTCCAGCACAACCTATAACTGCTATCTGTTAAGTGCACAAATAGAACCCAATCCTACAGTTAGATACAGCAGCATATCCCAGCACAACCTATATTTGTTATCTGTTTAGTGCAAATATAGTCCCCAATCCTACAGTTAGATACAGCAGCATATCCCAGCACAACCTATAACTGTTATCTGTTAAGTGCACAAGTAGTCCCCAATCCTACAGTTAGATACAGCAGCATATCGCAGCACAACCTATAACTGTTATCTGTTAAGTGCACAACTAGACCCCAATCTTACAGTTAGATACAGCAGAATATCCCAGCACAACCTATATTTGTTATCTGTGCAGTGCACAAATAGACCCCAATCCTACAGTTAGATACAGCAGCATATTCCAGCACAACCTGTATTTGTTATCTGTTTAGTGCACAAATAGACCCCAATCCTACAGTTAGATACAGCAGCATATACCAGAACAACCTATATTTGTTATCTGTTAAGTGCACAATTATACCCCAAGCCTACGGTTAGATACAGCACCATATCCCAGCACAACCTATAATTGTTATCTGTTTAGTGCACAAATAGACCCCAATCCTATAGTTAGATACAGCACCATATACCAGCACAACCTATAATTGTTATCTGTTAAGTGCACAATTATACCCCAAGCCTACGGTTAGATCCAGCAGCATATCCCAGCACAACCTATAATTGTTATCTGTTTAGTGCACAAATAGACCCCAATCCTATAGTTAGATACAGCACCATATACCAGAACAACCTATATTTGTTATCTGTTAAGTGCACAATTATACCCCAAGCCTACGGTTAGATACAGCACCATATCCCAGCACAACCTATAATTGTTATCTGTTTAGTGCACAAATATACCCCAATCCTACAGTTAGATACATAAGCATATCCCAGCACAACCTATATTTGTTATCTGTTTAGTGCACAAATAGACCCCAATCCTACAGTTAGATACAGCAGCATATCCCAGCACAACCTATATTTGTTATCTGTTTAGTGCACGAATAGACCCCAATCCTACAGTTAGATGCAGCAGCATATCCCAGCACAACCTATATTTGTTATCTGTTTAGTGCACAAATAGACCCCAATCCTACAGTTAGATACAGCACCATATCCCAGCACAACCTAAATTTGTTATCTGTTAAGTGCACAGTTAGACCCCAAGCCTACGGTTAGATACAGCACCATATCCCAGCACAACCTAAATTTGTTATCTGTTAAGTGCACAGTTAGACCCCAAGCCTACGGTTAGATACAGCACCATATCCCAGCACAACCTAAATTTGTTATCTGTTAAGTGCACAAATAGACCCCAATCCTACAGTTAGATACAGCACCATATCCCAGCACAACCTCAATTTGTTATCTGTTTAGTGCACAATTTGACCCCAATCCTACAGTTAGATACAGCACCATATCCCGGCTAACCTATATTTGTTATCTGTTAAGTGCACAGTTAGACCCCAAGCCTACGGTTAGATACAGCACCATATCCCAGCACAACCTAAATTTGTTATCTGTTAAGTGCACAACTAGACCCCAATCCTACAGTTAGATACAGCAGCATATCCCAGCACAACCTATATTTGTTATCTGTGCAGTGCACAAATAGACCCCAATCCTACAGTTTGATACAGCAGCATATTCCAGCACAACCTATATTTGTTATCTGTTAAGTGCACAGTTAGACCCCAAGCCTACGGTTAGATACAGCACCATATCCCAGCACAACCTAAATTTGTTATCTGTTAAGTGCACAAATAAACCCCAATCCTACAGTTAGATACAGCAGCATATCCCAGCACAACCTATATTTTTATCTGTGCAGTGCACAAATAGACCCCAATCCTACAGTTTGATACAGCAGCATATTCAAGCACAACCTATATTTGTTATCTGTTTAGTGCACAAATAGACCCCAATCCTACAGTTAGATACAGCAGAATATCCCAGCACAACCTATATTTGTTATCTGTGCAGTGCACAAATAGACCCCAATCCTACAGTTAGATACAGCAGCATATCCCAGCACAACCTATATTTGTTATCTGTTAAGTGCACAGTTAGACCCCAAGCCTACGGTTAGATACAGCACCATATCCCAGCACAACCTAAATTTGTTACCTGTTAAGTGCACAACTAGAACCCAATCCTACAGTTAGATACAGCAGAATATCCCAGCACAACCTATAACTGTTATCTGTGCAGTGCACAAATAGACCCCAATCCTACAGTTAGATACAGCAGCATATTCCAGCACAACCTGTATTTGTTATCTGTTTAGTGCACAAATAGACCCCAATCCTACAGTTAGATACAGCAGAATATCCCAGCACAACCTATATTTGTTATCTGTGCAGTGCACAAATAGACCCCAATCCTACAGTTAGATACAGCAGAATATCCCAGCACAATCTATATTTGTTATCTGTGCAGTGCACAAATAGACCCCAATCCTACAGTTAGATACAGCTGCATATTCCAGCACAACCTGTATTTGTTATCTGTTTAGTGCACAAATAGACCCCAATCCTACAGTTAGATACAGCAGCATATTCCAGCACAACCTATATTTGTTATCTGTTTAGTGCACAAATAGACCCCAATCCTACAGTTAGATACAGCAGAATATCCCAGCACAACCTATATTTGTTATCTGTGCAGTGCACAAATAGACCCCAATCCTACAGTTAGATACAGCAGCATATCCCAGCACAACCTATATTTGTTATCTGTTAAGTGCACAGTTAGACCCCAAGCCTACGGTTAGATACAGCACCATATCCCAGCACAACCTAAATTTGTTATCTGTTAAGTGCACAACTAGAACCCAATCCTACAGTTAGATACAGCAGAATATCCCAGCACAACCTATATTTGTTATCTTTGCAGTGCACAAATAGACCCCAATCCTACAGTTAGATACAGCAGCATATTCCAGCACAACCTGTATTTGTTATCTGTTTAGTGCACAAATAGACCCCAATCCTACAGTTAGATACAGCAGCATATCCCAGCACAACCTATATTTGTTATCTGTTAAGTGCACAATTATACCCCAATCCTACAGTTAGATACAGCAGAATATCCCAGCACAACCTGTATTTGTTATCTGTTTAGTGCACAAATAGACCCCAATCCTACAGTTAGATACAGCAGCATATCCCAGCACAACCTATATTTGTTATCTGTTTAGTGCACGAATAGACCCCAATCCTACAGTTAGATGCAGCAGCATATCCCAGCACAACCTATATTTGTTATCTGTTTAGTGCACAAATAGACCCCAATGCTACAGTTAGATACAGCGGTATATCCCAGCACAACCTATATTTGTTATCTGTTAAGTGCACATATAGACCCCAATCCTACCGTTAGATACAGCAGCATATCCCACCACAACCTATATTTGTTATCCGTTTAGTGCACAATTGGACCCCAATCCTACAGTTAGATACAGCAGCATATACCTGCACAACCTTTATTTGTTATCTGTTAAGTGCACAAATAGACCCCAATCCTACAGTTAGATACAGCAGCATATCCCAGCACAACCTATAACTGTTATCTGTTAAGTGCACAAATAGACCCCAATCCTACAGTTAGATACAGCGGCATATCCCAGCACAACCTATAACTGTTATCTGTTAAGTGCACAAATAGACCCCAATCCTGCAGTTAGATACAGCGGCATATCCCAGCACTACCCATAACTGTTATCTGTTAAGTGCACAAATAGACCCCAATCCTACAGTTAGATACAGCGAAATATACCATCCCAACCTATAACTGTTATCTGTAATGTGCACAAATATACCCCAATCCTACAGTTAGGTACAGCGGCATATCCCAGCACAACCTATAACTGTTATCTGTTAAGTGCACAAATAGACCCCAATCCTACAGTTAGATACAGCAGCATATTCCATCACAACCTATATTTGTTATTTGTTTAGTGCACAATTAGACCCCAATCCTACAGTTAGATACAGCACCAATATCCCAGCACAACCTATAACTGTTATCTGTTAAGTGCACAATTAGACCCCAATCCTACAGTTAGATACAGCGGCATATACCTATATTTGTTATCTTTTTAGTGCACAAATAGACCCAATCCTACAGTTAGATACAGCACCATATCCCAGCACAACCTATAACTGTTATCTGTTAAGTGCACAAGTAGTCCCCAATCCTACAGTTAGATATAGCACCATATCCCAGCACAACCTATAACTGTTATCTGTTAAGTGCTCAAATAGTCCCCAATCCTACAGTTAGATAGAGCAGCATATCCCAGCACAACTTAAAACTGTTATCTGTTAAGTGCACAATTACACCCCAATCCTACAGTTAGATATAGCAGCATATCCCAGCACAACCTAAATTTGTTATCTGTTAAGTGCACAAATAGTCCCCAAATCCTACAGTTAGATACAGCACCATATCCCAGCACAACCTATTTTTGTTATCTGTTTAGTGCACAAATAGACCCCAATACTACAGTTAGATACAGCAGCATATTCCAGCACAACCTGTATTTGTTATCTGTTTAGTGCACAAATAGACCCCAATCCTACAGTTAGATACAGCAGCATATCCCAGCACAACCTATATTTGTTATCTGTTAAGTGCACAATTAGACCCCAAGCCTACGGTTAGATACAGCACCATATCCCAGCACTACCTATATTTGTTATCTGTTTAGTGCACAAATAGACCCCAATTCTGCTGTTAGATACAGCAGCATATTGCAGCACAGCCTATAACTGTTATCTGTTAGGTGCACAAATAGACCTTAATCCTACAGTTAGATACAGCGGCATATCCTAGCACAACCTATAACTGTTATCTGTTAAGTGCACAGATAGACCCCAATCCTACAGTTAGATACAGCGGCATATCCCAGCACATCCTATAACTGTTATGAGTTAAGTGCACAAATAGACCCCAATCCTACAGTTAGATACAGCGAAATATACCATCACAACCTATAACTGTTATCTGTAATGTGCACAAATATACCCCAATCCTACAGTTATATATAGCAGCATATCCCAGCACAACCTATATTTGTTATCTGTTTAGTGTACCAATAGACCCCAATCCTACAGTTAGAGACAGCAGCATATCCCAGCACAACCTATATTTGTTATCTGTTTAGTGCAGAAATAGACCCCAATCCTACAGTTAGATACAGCACCATATCCCAGCACAACCTAAATTTGTTATCTGTTAAGTGCACAATTAGACCCCAATGCTACAGTTAGATACAGCACCATATCCCAGCACAACCTATAACTGTTATCTGTTAAGTGCACAAATAGACCCCAATCCAACAGTTAGATACAGCGGCATATCCCAGCACAACCTATATATGTTATCCGTTAAGTGCTCAAATAGTCCCCAATCCTACAGTTAGATACAGCAGCATATCCCAGCACAACTTATAACTGTTATCTGTTAAGTGCACAATTAGACACCAATCCTACAGTTAGATACAGCAGCATATCCCAGCACAACCTAAATTTGTTATCTGTTAGGTGCACAAATGGTCCCCAATCCTACAGTTAGATACAGCACCAAATACTTGCACAACCTATTTTTGTTATCTGTTAATTGCACAAATAGAGCCCAATCCTACAGTTATATACAGCAGCATATTCCAGCACAACCTATATTTGTTATCTGTTAAGTGCACAACTAGACCCCAATCCTACAGTTAGATACAGCACCAAATACTTGCACAACCTATTTTTGTTATCAGTTAATTGCACAAATAGAGCCCAATCCTACAGTTAGATACAGCAGCATATCCCAGCAGAACCTATATTTGTTATCTGTTAAGTGCACATTTAGACGCCAGTCCTACAGTTACATACAGCACCATATCCCAGCACAACCTATAACTGTTATCTGTTAAGTGCACAAATAGGCCCAATCCTACAGTTAGGTACAGCGGCATATCCCAACACAACCTATAACTGTTATCTGTTAAGTGCACAATTAGACCCCAATCCTACAGTTAGATACAGCGGCTTATCCCAGCACAACCTATAAGTGTTATCTGTTAAGTGCACAAATAAAACCCAATCCTACAGTTAGATACAGCGGCATATCCCAGCACTACCTATAAGTGTTATCTGTTCAGTGCACAATTAGATCCCAGTCCTACAGTTAGATACAGCAGCAAATCCCAGCACAACCTATATTATTATCTGTTAAGTGCAAATATAGTCCCCAATCCTACAGTTAGATACAGCAGCATATCCCAGCACAACCTATATTTGTTATCTGTTTAGTGCACCAATAGACCCCAATCTTACAGCTAGATTCAGCAGCATATCCCAGCACAACCTATATTTGTTATCTGTTTAGTGCAAATATAGTCCCCAATCCTACAGTTAGATACAGTAGTATATTCTAGCACAACCTATATTTGTTATCTGTTTAGTGCACAAATAGACCCCAATCTTACAGCTAGATTCAGCAGCATATCCCAGCACACCCTATATTTGTTATCTGTTTAGTGCACAAATAGACCCCAATCCTACAGTTAAATACAGCACCATATACTTGCACAACCTATATTTGTTATCTGTTTATTACACAAATAGACCCTAATCCTACAGTTAGATACAGCACCATAT
Organism: Mantis religiosa; assembly: GCA_030765055.1. NCBI lineage: Eukaryota > Metazoa > Arthropoda > Insecta > Mantodea > Mantidae > Mantis > Mantis religiosa. The sequence continues at coordinate 777,019 of JAUKNK010000148.1, forward strand.
CCCAGCACAACCTATTTTTGTTATCTGTTTAGTGCACAAATAGACCCCAATACTACAGTTAGATACAGCAGCATATTCCAGCACAACCTGTATTTGTTATCTGTTTAGTGCACAAATAGACCCCAATCCTACAGTTAGATACAGCAGCATATCCCAGCACAACCTATATTTGTTATCTGTTAAGTGCACAATTAGACCCCAAGCCTACGGTTAGATACAGCACCATATCCCAGCACTACATATATTTGTTATCTGTTTAGTGCACAAATAGACCCCAATTCTGCTGTTAGATACAGCAGCATATTGCAGCACAGCCTATAACTGTTATCTGTTAGGTGCACAAATAGACCTTAATCCTACAGTTAGATACAGCGGTATATCCTAGCACAACCTATAACTGTTATCTGTTAAGTGCACAGATAGACCCCAATCCTACAGTTAGATACAGCGGCATATCCCAGCACATCCTATAACTGTTATGAGTTAAGTGCACAAATAGACCCCAATCCTATAGTTAGATACAGCGGCATATCCCAGCACAACCTGTAACTGTTATCTGTTAAGTGCACAAATAGACCCCAATCCTACAGTTAGATACAGCAGCTTATCCCAGCACAACCTATATTTGTTATCTGTTTAGTACACAAATAGGCTCCAATCCTACAGTTAGAAACAGCACCATACCACAGCATAACCTGTGTTTGTTATCTCTTAAGTGCACATATAGACACGAATCTTATAGTTAGATACAGCCCCATATAACTGTACAACCTATATTTGTTATCTGTTTAGTGCACAAATAGACCCCAATCCTACAGTTAGATACAGCACAATATCCCAAACAACCTATAACTGTTATCTGTTAAGTGCACAAATAGTCCCCAATCCTACAGTTAGATACGGCACCATATAACTGCACAACCTAGAACTGTTATCTGTTAAGTGCACAAATAGTCCCCATTCCTACAAATAGATACAGCAGCATATCCCAGCACAAACTATAACTGTTATCTGTTAAGTGCACAAATAGTCCCCAATCCTACAGTTAGATACCGCAGCATATTCCAGCACAACCTATAACTGCTATCTGTTAAGTGCACAAATAGAACCCAATCCTACAGTTAGATACAGCAGCATATCCCAGCACAACCTATATTTGTTATCTGTTTAGTGCAAATATAGTCCCCAATCCTACAGTTAGATACAGCAGCATATCCCAGCACAACCTATAACTGTTATCTGTTAAGTGCACAAGTAGTCCCCAATCCTACAGTTAGATACAGCAGCATATCCCAGCACAACCTATAGCTGTTATCTGTTATGTGCACAACTAGACCCCAATCTTACAGTTAGATACAGCAGAATATCCCAGCACAACCTATATTTGTTATCTGTGCAGTGCACAAATAGACCCCAATCCTACAGTTAGATACAGCAGCATATTCCAGCACAACCTATAACTGCTATCTGTTAAGTGCACAAATAGAACCCAATCCTACAGTTAGATACAGCAGCATACCCAGCGCAACCTATATTTGTTATCTGTTTAGTGCAAATATAGTCCCCAATCCTACAGTTAGATACAGCAGCATATCCCAGCACAACCTATAACTGTTATCTGTTAAGTGCACAAGTAGTCCCCAATCCTACAGTTAGATACAGCAGCATATCCCAGCACAACCTATAACTGTTATCTGTTAAGTGCACAATTATACCCCAAGCATACGGTCAGATACAGCACCATATCCCAGCACAATCTATAATTGTTATCTGTTTAGTGCACAAATAGACCCCAATCCTATAGTTAGATACAGCAGCATATCCCAGCACAACCTATATTTGTTATCTGTTTAGTGCACAAATAGACCCCAATCCTACAGTTAGATACAGCAGCATATCCCAGCACAACCTATATTTGTTATCTGTTTAGTGCACAAATAGACCCCAATCCTACAGTTAGATACAGCACCATATCCCGGCACAACCTATATTTGTTATCTGTTAAGTGCACAATTAGACCCCAAGCCTACGGTTAGATACAGCACCATATCCCAGCACAACCTAAATTTGTTATCTGTTAAGTGCACAACTAGACCCCAAATCCTACAGTTAGATACAGCACCAAATACTTGCACAACCTATTTTTGTTATCTGTTAATTGCACAAATAGAGCCCAATCCTACAGTTAGATACAGCAGCATATCCCAGGACAACCTATATTTGTTATCTGTTAAGTGCACATTTAGACACCAATCCTACAGTTAGATACAGCACCATATCCCAGCACAACCTATAACTGTTATCTGTTAAGTGCATAAATAGACCCCAATCCTACAGTTAGATACGGCGGCATATCCCAACACAACCTATAACTGTTATCTGTTAAGTGCACAATTAGACCCCAATCCTACAGTTAGATACAGCGGCATATCCCAGCACAACCTATAAGTGTTTTCTGTTAAGTGCACAAATAGAACCCAATCCTACAGTTAGATACAGCGGCATATCCCAGCACTACCTATAACTGTTATCTGTTCAGTGCACAATTAGATCCCAGTCCTACAGTTAGATACAGCAGCATATCCCAGCACAACCTATATTTGTTATCTGTTAAGTGCAAATATAGTCCCAAATCCTACAGTTAGATACAGCAGCATATCCCAGCACAACCTATATTTGTTATCTGTTTAGTGCACCAATAGACCACAATCCTACAGTTAGATACAGTAGCATATTCTAGCACAACCTATATTTGTTATCTCTTAAGTGCACATTTAGACCCCAAGCATACGGTTAGATACAGCACCATATCCCAGCACAACCTAAATTTGTTATCTGTTAAGCGCACAACTAGACCCCAATCCTACAGTTAGATACAGCACCAAATACTTGCACAACCTATATTTGTTATCTGTTTATTGCACAAATAGAACCCAATCCCACAGTTAGATACAGCAGCATATCCCAGCACAACCTATATTTGTTATCTGTTTGGTGCACAAATAGACCCCAATCCTACAGTTAGATACAGCGGCATATCCCAGCACAAGTTATAACTGTTAACTGTTAAGTGCACATATAGACCCCAATCCTACCGTTAGATACAGCAGCATATCCCAGCACAACCTATATTTGTAATCTGTTTAGTGCACAAATAGACCCCAATCCTACAGTTAGATTCAGCACATATCCCAGCACAACCTATATTTGTTATCTGTTTAGTGCACAAATACACCCAATGCTACAGTTAGATACAGCAGCATACCCCATTACAACCTATATTTGTTATCTGTTAAGTGCACAATTAGACCCCAAGCCTACAGTTAGATACAGCACCATATCCCAACACAACCTAAATTTGTTATCTGTTAAGTGCACAAATAGACCCCAATCCTACAGTTAGATACAGCAGCATATACTTGCACAACCTATATTTGTTATCTGTTTATTGCACAAATAGAACCCAATCCTACAGTTAGATACAGCAGCATATCCCAGCACAACCTATATTTGTTATCTGTTTAGTGCACATATAGAGCCCAATCCTACAGTTAGATACAGCAGCATATCCCAGCACAACCTATAACTGTTATATGTTAAGTGCACAATTAGACCCCAGGCCTACAGTTAGATAGAGCGCCATATCCCAGCACAACCTATATTTGAAATCTGATTAGTGCACAAATAGACCCCAATCCTACAGTTAGATGCAGCGGCATATACCAGCACAACCTATAACTGTTATCTGTTAAGTGCACAAATAGTCCCCAATTCTACTGTTAGATACAGCACCATATACTTGCACAACCTATATTTGAAATCTGATTAGTGCACAAGTAGACTCCAATCCTACAGTTAGATACAGCGGCATATCCCGGCACAAACTATAACTGTTATCTGTTAAGTGCACAAATAGACCCCAATCCTACAGTTAGATTTAGCGGAATATACCAGCACAACCTACAACTGTTATCTGTTTAGTGCACAAATAGACCCCAATCCTACAGTTAGATACAGCACCATATCTCGGCACAACCTATATTTGTTATCTGTTAAGTGCACAACTATACCCCAATCCTACAGTTAGATACAGCAGCATATCCCAGCACAACCTAAATTTGTTATCTGTTAGGTGCACAACTATACCCCAATCCTACAGTTAGATACAGCGGCATATCCCAGCACAACCTACAACTGTTATCTGTTAAGTGCACAAATAGACCCCAATCCTACAGTTAGATACAGCAGCATATCCCAGCACAACCTATATTTGTTATCTTTTTAGTGCACAAATAGACCCCAATCCTACAGTTAGATACAGCACCATATCCCAGCACAACCTATAACTGTTATCTGTTAAGTGCACAAATAGACCCCAATCCTACAGTTAGATACAGCGGCATATACCAGCACTACTTATATTTGCTATCTGTTAAGTGCACAATTAGACACCAATCCTACAGTTAGATACAGCACCATATCCCAGCACAACCTATAACTGTTATCTGTTAAGTGCACAAATAGTCCCCAATCCTACAGTTAGATATAGCACCATATCCCAGCACAACCTTTAACTGTTATCTGTTAAGTGCTCAAATAGTCCCCAATCCTACAGTTAGATACAGCAGCATATCCCAGCACAACCTAAATTTGTTTTCTGTTAAGTGCACAAATAGTCACCAATCCTACAGTTAGATACAGCACCATATACTTGCACAACCTATATTTGTTATCTGTTTATTGCACAAATAGACCCCAATCCTACAGTTAGATACAGCACCATATACCAGCACAACCTATTTTTGTTATTTGTTTAGTGCACAAATAGACCCCAATCCTACAGTTAGATACAGCAGCATATTCCAGCACAACCTGTATTTGTTATCTGTTTAGTGCACAAATAGACCCCAATCCTACAGTTATATATAGCAGCATATCCCAGCACAACCTATATTTGTTATCTGTTTAGTGCACCAATAGACCCCAATCCTACAGTTAGATACAGCAGCATATCCCAGCACAACCTATATTTGTTATCTGTTTAGTGCACAAATAGACCCCAATCCTACAGTTAGATACAGCACCATATCCCGGCACAACCTATATTTGTTATCTGTTAAGTGCACAATTAGACCCCAAGCCTACGGTTAGATACAGCACCATATCCCAGCACAACCTAAATTTGTTATCTGTTAAGTGCACAATTAGACCCCAATCCTACAGTTAGATACAGCACCATATCCCAGCACAACCTATAACTGTTATCTGTTAAGTGCACAAATAGTACCCAATTCTACTGTTAGATAAAGCAGCATATCCCAGCACAACCTATAACTGTTATCTGTTAAGTGCACAAATAGACCCCAATCCAACAGTTAGATACAGCGGCATATCCCAGCACAACCTATAGATGTTATCTGTTAAGTGCTCAAATAGTCCCCAATCCTACAGTTAGATACAGCAGCATATCCCAGCACAACTTATAACTGTTATCTGTTAAATGCACAATTAGACACCAATCCTACAGTTAGATACAGCAGCATATCCCAGCACAACCTAAATTTGTTATCTGTTAGGTGCACAAATAGTCCCCAATCCTACAGTTAGATACAGCACCAAATACTTGCACAACCTATTTTTGTTATCAGTTAATTGCACAAATAGAGCCCAATCCTACAGTTAGATACAGCAGCAAATCCCAGCACAACCTATATTTGTTATCTGTTAAGTGCACATTTAGACGCCAGTCCTACAGTTACATACAGCACTATATCCCAGCACAACCTATAACTGTTATCTGTTAAGTGCACAAATAGACCCCAATCCTACAGTTAGGTACAGCGGCATATCCCAACACAACCTATAACTGTTATCTGTTAAGTGCACAATTAGACCCCAATCCTACAGTTAGATACAGCGGCATATCCCAGCACAACCTATAAGTGTTATCTGTTAAGTGCACAAATAAAACCCAATCCTACAGTTAGATACAGCGGCATATCCCAGCACTACCTATAACTGTTATCTGTTCAGTGCACAATTAGACCCCAATCCTACAGTTAGATACAGCGGCATAACCCAGCACAACCTATAAGTGTTATCTGTTTAGTGCACAAATAGACCCCAATCCTACAGTTAAATACAGCAGCATATCCCAGCACAACCTATATTTGTTATCTGTTAAGTGCACAATTAGACCCCGGTTAGATACAGCACCATATCCCAGCACAACCTAAATTTGTTATCTGTTAAGTGCAAAACTAGACCCCAATCCTACAGTTAGATGCAGCACCAAATACTTGCACACCCTATATTTGTTATCTGTTTATTGCACAAATAGAACCCAATCCTACAGTTAGATACAGCAGCATATCCCAGCACAACCTATATTTGTTATCTGTTTGGTGCACAAATAGACCCCAATCCTGCAGTTAGATACTGCGGCATATCCCAGCACAACCTATATTTGTTATCTGTTAAGTGCACATATAGACCCCAATCCTACCGTTAGATACAGCAGCATATCCCAGCAACACCTATATTTGTTATCTGTTTAGTGCACAAATAGACCCCAATCCTACAGTTAGATACAGCAGCATATCCCAGCACAACCTATAACTGTTATCTGTTAAGTGCACAATTAGACCCCAAGCCTACGGTTAGATACAGCACCATATCCCACCACAACCTATATTTGTTATCCGTTTAGTGCACAAATGGACCCCAATCCTACAGTTAGATACAGCAGCATATACCTGCACAACCTTTATTTGTTATCTGTTAGGTGCACAAATAGACCCCAATCCTACAGTTAGATACAGCAGCATATCCCAGCACAACCTATAACTGTTATCTGTTAAGTGCACAAATAGACCCCAATCCTACAGTTAGATACAGCGGCATATCCCAGCACAACCTATAACTGTTATCTGTTAAGTGCACAAATAGACCCCAATCCTACAGTTAGATACAGCGAAATATACCATCACAACCTATAACTGTTATCTGTTATGTGCACAAATATACCCCAATCCTACAGTTAGATACAGCGGCATATCCCAGCACAACCTATAACTGTTATCTGTTAAGTGCACAAATAGACCCCATTCCTACAGTTAGATACAGCAACATATCCCAGCACAACCTATATTTGTTATGTGTTAAGTGCATAATTAGATGCCAATCCTACAGTTAGATACAGCACCATATCCCAGCACAACCTAAAACTGTTATCTGTTAAGTGCACAAATAGACCTTAATCCTACAGTTAGATACAGCACCATATCCCAGCACAACCTATAACTGTTATCTGTTAAGTGCACAATTAGACCCCAATCCTACAGTTAGATACAGCACCATATACCAGCACAACCTATAACTGTTATCTGTTAAGTGCACAATTAGACCCCAATCCTACAGTTAGATACAGCACCATATCCCAGACCAACCTATAACTGTTATCTGTTAAGTGCACAGGTAGACCCCAATCCAACAGTTAGATACAGCTGCATATCCCAGCACAACCTATATTTGTTATCTGTTGAGTGCACAAATAGACCCCAATCCTACAGTTAGATACAACACCATATCCCAGCACAACCTATATTTGTTATCTGTTCAGTGCACAAATAGACCCCAATCCTACAGTTAGATACAGCACCATATCCTAGCACAACCTATATTTGTTATCTGTTTAGTGCACAAATAGACCCCAATCCTATAGTTAAATACAGCAGCATATTCCAGCACAACCTATATTTGTTATCTGTTTAGTGCACAAATAGACCCCAATCCGACAGTTAGATACAGCAGCATACCCCAGCACAGCCTATATTTGTTATCTGTTTAGTGCACAAATAGCACCCAATCCTACAGTTAGATACACCAGCATACCCCAACACAACCTACATTTTTTATCTGTAAAGTGCTCAATTAGACCCCAAGCCAACGGTTAGATACAGCAGCATATCCCAGCACAAACTATATTTGTTACCTGTAAAGTGCACAAATAGACCCCAATCCTACAGTTAGATACAGCACCATATACTTGCACAACCTATATTTGTTATCTGTTTATTGCACAAATAGAACCCAATCCTACAGTTAGATACAGCGGCATATCCCAGCACAACTTATATTTGTTATCTGATTAGTGCACAAATAGACCCCAATCCTACAGTTAGATACAGCAGCATATCCCAGCACAACCTATAACTGTTATATATTAAGGGCACAATTAAACCCCAATCTTACCGTTAGATGCAGCATCATATCCCAGCACAACCTATATTTGTTATCTGTTCAGTGCACAAATAGACCCCAATCCTGCAGTTAGATACAGCACCATATCACAGCATAACATTTATTTGTTATCTCTTAAGTGCACAAATAGACCCCAATCCTACAGTTAGATACAGCACCATATACTTGTACAACCTATATTTGTTATCTGTTTATTGCACAAATAGAACCCAATCCTACAGTTAGATACAGCAGCATATCGCAGCACAACCTATATTTTTTATCTGTTTATTGCACAAATAGACCCCAATCCTACACTTAGATACAGCAGAATATCCCAGCACAACCTATAACTGTTATATGTTAAGTGCACAATTAGACCCCAATCTTACAGTTAGATACAGCATATCCCAGCACAACCTATATTTGTTATCTGTTTAGTGCACAAATAGACCCCAATCCTACAGTTGGATACAGCATATCCCAGCACAACCTATATTTGTTATCTGTTTAGTGCAACAATAGACCCCAATCCTACAGTTAGATACAGCATATCCCAGCACAGCCTATATTTGTTATCTGTTTATTGCACAAATAGACCCCAATCCTACACTTAGATACAGCAGAATATCCCAGCACAACCTATATTTGTTATCTGTTTAGTGCACAAATAGACCCCAATCCTACAGTTAGATACAGCACCATATCCCGGCACAACCTATATTTGTTATCTGTTAAGTGCACAATTAGACCCCAAGCCTACGGTTAGATACAGCACCATATCCCAGCACAACCTAAATTTGTTATCTGTTAAGTGCACAATTAGACCCCAATCCTACAGTTAGATACAGCACCATATCCCAGCACAACCTATAACTGTTATCTGTTAAGTGCACAAATAGTACCCAATTCTACTGTTAGATAAAGCAGCATATCCCAGCACAACCTATAACTGTTATCTGTTAAGTGCACAAATAGACCCCAATCCAACAGTTAGATACAGCGGCATATACCAGCACAACCTATATATGTTATCTGTTAAGTGCTCAAATAGTCCCCAATCCTACAGTTAGATACAGCAGCATATCCCAGCACAACTTATAACTGTTATCTGTTAAATGCACAATTAGACACCAATCCTACAGTTAGATACAGCAGCATATCCCAGCACAACCTAAATTTGTTATCTGTTAGGTGCACAAATAGTCCCCAATCCTACAGTTAGATACAGCACCAAATACTTGCACAACCTATTTTTGTTATCAGTTAATTGCACAAATAGAGCCCAATCCTACAGTTAGATACAGCAGCATATCCCAGCACAACCTATATTTGTTATCTGTTAAGTGCACATTTAGACGCCAGTCCTACAGTTACATACAGCACCATATCCCAGCACAACCTATAACTGTTATCTGTTAAGTGCACAAATAGACCCCAATCCTACAGTTAGGTACAGCGGCATATCCCAACACAACCTATAACTGTTATCTGTTAAGTGCACAATTAGACCCCAATCCTACAGTTAGATACAGCGGCATATCCCAGCACAACCTATAAGTGTTATCTGTTAAGTGCACAAATAAAACCCAATCCTACAGTTAGATACAGCGGCATATCCCAGCACTACCTATAACTGTTATCTGTTCAGTGCACAATTAGACCCCAATCCTACAGTTAGATACAGCGGCATATCCCAGCACAACCTATAAGTGTTATCTGTTTAGTGCACAAATAGACCCCCATCCTACAGTTAAATACAGCAGCATATCCCAGCACAACCTATATTTGTTATCTGTTAAGTGCACAAGTAGACCCCGGTTAGATACAGCACCATATCCAAGCACAACCTAAATTTGTTATCTGTTAAGTGCACAACTAGACCCCAATCTTACAGTTAGATGCAACACCAAATACTTGCACAACCTATATTTGTTATCTGTTTATTGCACAAATAGAACCCAATCCTACAGTTAGATACAGCAGCATATCCCAGCACAACCTATATTTGTTATCTGTTTGGTGCACAAATAGACCCCAATCCTACAGTTAGATACTGCGGCATATCCCAGCACAACCTATATTTGTTATCTGTTAAGTGCACATATAGACCCCAATCCTACCGTTAGATACAGCAGCATATCCCAGCACAACCTAAATTTGTAATCTGTTTAGTGCACAAATAGACCCCAATCCTACAGTTAGATACAGCAGCATATCCCAGCACAACCTGTAACTGTTATCTGTTAAGTGCACAATTAGACCCCAAGCCTACGGTTAGATACAGCACCATATCCCACCACAACCTATATTTGTTATCCGTTTAGTGCACAAATGGACCCCAATCCTACAGTTAGATACAGCAGCATATACCTGCACAACCTTTATTTGTTATCTGTTAGGTGCACAAATAGACCCCAATCCTACAGTTAGATACAGCAGCATATCCCAGAACAACCTATAACTGTTATCTGTTAAGTGCACAAATAGACCCCAATCCTACAGTTAGATACAGCGGCATATCCCAGCACAACCTATAACTGTTATCTGTTAAGTGCACAAATAGACCCCAATCCTACAGTTAGATACAGCGAAATATACCATCACAACCTATAACTGTTATTTGTTAAGTGCACAAATAGACCCCAATCCTACAGTTAGATACAGCGAAATATACCATCACAACCTATAACTGTTATCTGTTATGTGCACAAATATACCCCAATCCTACAGTTAGATACAGCGGCATATCCCAGCACAACCTATAACTGTTATCTGTTAAGTGCACAAATAGACCCCAATCCTACAGTTAGATACAGCAACATATCCCAGCACAACCTATATTTGTTATCTGTTAAGTGCATAATTAGATGCCAATCCTACAGTTAGATACAGCACCATATCCCAGCACAACCTAAAACTGTTATCTGTTAAGTGCACAAATAGACCTTAATCCTACAGTTAGATACAGCACCATATCCCAGCACAACCTATAACTGTTATCTGTTAAGTGCACAATTAGACCCCAATCCTACAGTTAGATACAGCACCATATACCAGCACAACCTATAACTGTTATCTGTTAGGTGCACAATTAGACCCCAATCCTACAGTTAGATACAGCACCATATCCCAGACCAACCTATAACTGTTATCTGTTAAGTGCACAAGTAGACCCCAATCCAACAGTTAGATACAGCGGCATATCCCAGCACAACCTATATTTGTTATCTGTTGAGTGCACAAATAGACCCCAATCCTACAGTTAGATACAACACCATATCCCAGCACAACCTATATTTGTTATCTGTTTAGTGCACAAATAGACCCCAATCCTACAGTTAGATACAGCACCATATCCTAGCACTACCTATATTTGTTATCTGTTTAGTGCACAAATAGACCCCAATCCTATAGTTAAATACAGCAGCATATTCCAGCACAACCTATATTTGTTATCTGTTTAGTGCACAAATAGACCCCAATCCGACAGTTAGATACAGCACCATATACCAGCACAACCTATAACTGTTATCTGTTAGGTGCACAATTAGACCCCAATCCTACAGTTAGATACAGCACCATATCCCAGACCAACCTATAACTGTTATCTGTTAAGTGCACAAGTAGACCCCAATCCAACAGTTAGATACAGCGGCATATCCCAGCACAACCTATATTTGTTATCTGTTGAGTGCACAAATAGACCCCAATCCTACAGTTAGATACAACACCATATCCCAGCACAACCTATATTTGTTATCTGTTTAGTGCACAAATAGACCCCAATCCTACAGTTAGATACAGCACCATATCCTAGCACTACCTATATTTGTTATCTGTTTAGTGCACAAATAGACCCCAATCCTATAGTTAAATACAGCAGCATATTCCAGCACAACCTATATTTGTTATCTGTTTAGTGCACAAATAGACCCCAATCCGACAGTTAGATACAGCAGCATACCCCAGCACAGCCTATATTTGTTATCTGTTTAGTGCACAAATAGACCCCAATCCTACAGTTAGATACAGCAGCATATCCCAGCACAACCTATAACTGTTATATGTTAAGTGCACAATTAGACCCCAATCTAACAGTTAGATGCAGCATCATATCCCAGCACAACCTATATTTGTTATCTGTTTAGTGCACAAATAGACCCCAATCCTACGGTTAGATACAGCACCATATCCCAGCACAATCTATATTTGTTATCTGTTTAGTGCACAAATAGACCCCAATCCTACAGTTAGATACAGCACCATATACTTGCACAACATATATTTGTTATCTGTTTATTGCACAAATAGAACCCAATCCTACAGTTAGATACAGCAGCATATCCCAGCACAACCTATATTTGTTATCTGTTTAGTGCACAAATAGACCCCAATCCTACAGTTAGATACAGCACCGTATACCAGTACAACCTATAAGTGTTATATATTAGTGCACAAATAGACCCCTATCCTACAGTTAGATACAGCACCATATACCAGCACAACTTATATTTGAAATCTGTTTAGTGCACAAATAGACCAACAATCCTACAGTTAGATACAGCACCATATACTTGCACAACCTATATTTGTTATCTGTTAAGTGCACAAATAGACCCCAATCCTACAGTTAGATACAGCGGCATATACCAGCACAACCTATAACTGTTGTCTGTTAAGTGCACAAATAGACCCCAAACCTACAGTTAGATACAGCACCATATACCAGCAGAACCTATATTTGAAATCTGATTAGTGCACAAATGGACCTTAATCCTACAGATAGATACAGCGGCATATCCCAGCACAACCTATAACTGTTATCTGTTAAGTGCACAAATAGACCCCAATCCTACAGTTAGATACAGCAACATATCCCAGCACAACCTATATTTGTTATCTGTTAAGTGCACAATTAGACGCCAATCCTACAGTTAGATACAGCACCATATCCCAGCACAACCTATATCTGTTATCTGTTAAGTGCACAAATAGACCTTAATCCTACAGCTAGATACAGCACCATATCCCAGCACAACCTATAACTGTTATCTGTTAAGTGCACAAGTAGACCCCAATCCAACAGTTAGATACAGCGGCATATCCCAGCACAACCTATATTTGTTATCTGTTAAGTGCACAAATAGACCCCAATCTTACAGTTAGATACAACACCATATCCCAGCACAACCTATATTTGTTATCTGTTTAGTGCACAAAAAGACCCCAATCCTACAGTTAGATACAGCACCATATCCTAGCACAACCTATATTTGTTATCTGTTTAGTGCACAAATAGACCCCAATCCTATAGTTAAATACAGCAGCATATTCCAGCACAACCTATATTTGTTATCTTTTTAGGGCACAAATAGACCCCAATCCTACAGTTAGATACAGACCCATATCCTAGCACAACCTATATTTGTTATCTGTTTAGTGCACAAATAGACCCCAATCTTACAGTTAGATACAGCAGCATATACCAGCACAAGCTATATTTGTTATCTGTTTAGTGCACAAATGGTCCCCAATCTTACAGTTAGTTACAGCAGCATACCCCAGCACAACCTATATTTGTTATCTGTTTATTGTACAAATAGTACCCGATCCTACAGTTAGATCCAGCAGCATATCCCAGCACAACCTATATTTGTTATCTGTTTAGTGCACAAATAGTCCCCAATTCTACTGTTAGATACAGCACCATATACTTGCACAACCTATATTTGAAATCTGATTAGTGTACAAATAGGCCCCAATCCTACAGTTAGATACAGTGGCATATCCCAGCACAAACTATAACTGTTATCTGTTAAGTGCACAAATAGACCCCAATCCTACAGTTAGATACAGCGGCATATACAGCACAACCTATAACTGTTGTCTGTTAAGTGCACAAATAGACCCCAAACCTACAGTTAGATACAGCACCATATACCAGCAGAACCTATATTTGAAATCTGATTAGTGCACAAATAGACCCCAATCCTACAGTTAGATACAGCGGCATATCCCAGCACAACCTGTTACTGTTATCCCTTAAGTGCACAAATAGACCCCAATCCTACAGTTAGATACAGCACCATATCCCAGCACAACCTATAACTGTTATCTGTTAAGTACACAAATAGACCCCAATCTTACAGTTAGATACAGAGGCATATACCAGCACAACCTATAACTGTTATCTGTTAAGTGCACAAATAGACCCCAATCCTACAGTTAGATGCAGCGGCATATCCCAGCACAACCTATATTTGTTATCTGCTAAGTGCACAAATAGACCCCAATCCTACAGTTAGATACAACACCATATCCCAGCACAACCTATATTTGTTATCTGTTTAGTGCACAATAAGACCCCAATCCTACAGTTAGATACAGCACCATATCCTAGCACAACCTATATTTGTTATCTGTTTAGTGCACAAATAGACCCCAATCCTACAGTTAGATACAGCACCATATACTTGCACAACCTATATTTGTTATCTGTTTATTGTACAAATAGTACCCGATCCTACAGTTAGATACAGCAGCATACCCCAACACAACCTATATTTGTTATCTGTAAAGTGCTCAATTAGACCCCAAGCCTATGGTTAGATACGGCACCATACCCCAGCACAACCTAAATTAGTTATCTGTTAAGTGCCAAATTAGACCCCAATCCTACAGTTAGATACAGCACCATATACTTGCACAATCTATATTTGTTATCTGTTTATTGCACAAATAGAACCCAATCCTTCATTTAGATGCATCATCATATCCCAGCACAACCTATATTTGTTATCTGTTTAGTGCACAAATAGACCCCAATCCTACAGTTAGATACAGCAGCATATACCAGCACAACTTATAACAGTTATATGTTAAGTGCACAATTAGACCCCAAGCCTACATCTAGATACAGCACCAAATCCCAGCACAACCTATATTTGAAATCTGATTAGTGCACAAATAGACCACAATCCTACAGTTAGATACAGCAGCATATCGCAGCACAACCTATATTTGTTATCTGTTTATTGCACAAATAGAACCCAATCCTACAGTTAGATACAGCAGCATATCGCAGCACAACCTATATTTTTTATCTGTTTATTGCACAAATAGACCCCAATCCTACAGTTAGATACAGCAGAATATCCCAGCACAGCCTATAACTGTTATATGTTAAGTGCACAATTAGACCCCAATCTTACAGTT
Organism: Mantis religiosa; assembly: GCA_030765055.1. Lineage (NCBI taxonomy): Eukaryota > Metazoa > Arthropoda > Insecta > Mantodea > Mantidae > Mantis > Mantis religiosa. The sequence continues at coordinate 792,478 of JAUKNK010000148.1, forward strand.
AGATACAGCATATCCCAGCACAACCTATATTTGTTATCTGTATAGTGGACAAATAGACCCCAATCTTACAGTTAGATACAGCATATCCCAGCACAACCTATATTTGTTATCTGTTTAGTGCACAAATATACCCCAATCCTACAGTTAGATACAGCATATCCCAGCACAACCTATATTTGTTATCTGTTTAGTGCACCAATAGACCCCAATCCTACAGTTAGATACAGCAGCATATTCCAGCACAACCTATATTTGTTATCTGTTTAGTGCACAAATAGACCCCAATCTTGCAGTTAGTTACAGCAGCATATCCCAGCACAACCTATATTTGTTATCTGTTTAGTGCACAAATAGCCCCCAATCCTACAGTTAGATACAGCAGCATACCCCAGCACAACCTATATTTGTTACCTGTTAAGTGCACAATTAGACCCCAATCCTATGGTTGGATACAGCACCATATCCCAGCACAACCTAAATTTGTTATCCGTTAAGTGCACAAATAGACCCCAATCCTACAGTTAGATACAGCACCATATACTTGCACAACCTATATTTGTTATCTGTTTATTGCACAAATAGAACCCAATCCTACAGTTAGATCCAGCAGCATATCCCAGCACAACCTATATTTGTTATCTGTTTAGTGCACAAATAGACCCCAATCCTACAGTTAGATACAGCACCGTATACCAGCACAACCTATATTTGAAATCTGATTAGTGCACAAATAGACCCCAATCCTACAGTTAGATACAGCGGCATATACCAGCACAACATATAACTGTTATCTGTTAAGAGCACAAATAGTCCCCAATTCTACTGTTAGATACAGCACCATATACTTGCACAACCTATATTTGAAATCTGATTAGTGTACAAATAGGCCCCAATCCTACAGTTAGATACAGTGGCATATCCCAGCACAAACTATAACTGTTATCTGTTAAGTGCACAAATAGACCCCAATCCTACAGTTAGATACAGCGGCATATACAGCACAACCTATAACTGTTGTGTGTTAAGTGCACAAATAGACCCCAAACCTACAGTTAGATACAGCACCATATACCAGCAGAACGTATATTTGAAATCTGATTAGTGCACAAATAGACCCCAATCCTACAGTTAGATACAGCGGCATATCCCAGCACAACCTGTTACTGTTATCCCTTAAGTGCACAAATAGACCCCAATCCTACAGTTAGATACAGCACCATATCCCAGCACAACCTATAACTGTTATCTGTTAAGTGCACAAATAGACCCCAATCTTACAGTTAGATACAGAGGCAAATACCAGCACAACCTATAACTGTTATCTGTTAAGTGCACAAATAGGCCCCAATCCTACAGTTAGATACAGCGGCATAACCCAGCACAACCTCTAACTGTAATCTGTTAAATACACAAATAGACCCCAATCCTGCAGTTAGATACTGCACCATATCACAGCATAACATTTATTTGTTATCTCTTAAGTGCACAAATAGACCCCAATCCTACAGTTAGATACAGCACCATATACCTGCGCAACCTATATTTGTTATCTGTTAAGTGCACAAATAGTCCCCAATCCTACAGTTAGATACAGCACCATATACGTGCACAACCTATATTTGTTATGTGTTTGTTGCACAAATAGGCCCCAATCGTACAGTTAGATACAACAGCATATCCCAGCACAAACTATATTTGTTATCTGTTTATTGCACAAATAGAACCCAATCCTACAGTTAGATACAGCGGCATATCCCAGCACAACCTATATTTGTTATCTGATTAGTGCACAAATAGACCCCAATCCTACAGTTAGATACAGCAGCATATCCCAGCACAACCTATAACTGTTATATATTAAGTGCACAATTAGACCCCAATCTTACCGTTAGATGCAGCATCATATCCCAGCACAACCTACAACTGTTATCTGTTAAGTGCACAAATAGACCCCAACCCCACAGTTAGATACAGCACCATATCCCAGCACAACCTATAACTGTTATCTGTTAAGTGCACAAATAGTACCCAATTCTACTGTTAGCTAAAGCAGCATATCCCAGCACAACCTATATTTGTTATCTTATAAGTGCAGAATTAGACCCCAATCCTACAGTTAGATACAGCACCATATCCCAGCACAACCTATAACTGTTATCTGTTAAGTGCACAAATAGACCTTAATCCTACAGTTAGATACAGCACCATATACCAGCACAACCTATAACTGTTATCTGTTAAGTGCAACAATAGACCCCAATCCTACAGTTAGATACAGCACCATATACTTGCACAACCTATATTTGTTATCTGTTTATTGCACAAATAGAACCCAATCCTACAGTTAGATACAGAAGCATATCCCAGCACAACCTATATTTGTTATCTGTTTATTGCACAAATAGACCCCAATCCTACAGTTAGATACAGCACCGTATACCAGCACAACGTATAACTGTTATATGTTTAGTGCACAAATAGACCCCTATCCTACAGTTAGATACAGCACCATATACCAGCACAACCTATAACAGTTATATGTTAAGTGCACAAATAGTCCCCAATCCTACAGTTAGATACAGTGGCATATCCCAGCACAAACTATAACTGTTATCTGTTAAGTGCACAAATAGACCCCAATCCTACAGTTAGATACAGCAGCGTATACCAGCACAACCTATAACTGTTGTCTGTTAAGTGCACAAATAGACCCCAAACCAACAGTTAGATACAGCACCATATACCAGCACAACCTATAACTGTTATCTGTTAAGTGCACAAATAGACCCCAATCTTCCAGTTAGATACAGAGGCATATCCCAGACCAACCTATAACTGTTATCTGTTAAGTGCACAAATAGACCCCAATCCTACAGTTAGATACATCAGCAAATCCCAGCACAACCTATAACTGTTATCCGTTAAGTGCGCAAATAGACCCCAATCCTACAGTTAGATACAGCACCATATCCCAGCACAACCTATAACTGTTATCTGTTAAGTGCACAAATAGACCCCAATCTTACAGTTAGATACAGAGGCATATACCAGCACAACCTATAACTTTTATCTGTTAAGTGCACAAATAGACACCAATCCTACAGTTAGATACAGCGGCATATACCAGCACAACCTATAACTGTTATCTGTTAAGTGCACAAATAGGGCCCAATCGTACAGTTAGATATAACAGCATATCGCAGCACAACCTATATTTGTTATCTATTTAGTGCACAAATAGACCCCAATCCTACAGTTAGATACAGCAGCATATTCCAGCACAACCTATATTTCTTATCTTTTTAGTGCACAAATAAAACCCAATCCTACAGTTAGATACTGCAGCATATCCCACCACAACCTATAACTGTTATCTGTTAAGTGCACAATTAGACCCCAAACCTACAGTTAGATACAGCACCATATCCCAGCACAACCTATAACTGTTATCTGTTAAGTGCACAAATAGACCTTAATCCTACAGTTAGATACAGCAGCATATACCAGCACAACCTATATTTGTTATCTGTTAAGTGCACAATTAGACCCCAATCCTACAGTTAGATACAGCAACATATCCCAGCACAAACTATAACTGTTATCTGTTAAGTGCACAAATAGACCTTAATCCTACAGTTAGATACCGTGGCATATCCAAGCAAAACCTATAACTGTTATCTGTTAAGTGCACAAATAGACCCCAATCCTACAGTTAGATACAGCACCATATCCCAGCACAACCTATAACTGTTATCTGTTAAGTGCACAAATAGTCCCCAATTCTACTTTTAGATACAGCTGCATATCCCAGCACAACCTATATTTGTTATCTGTTTAGTGCACAATTAGACCCCAATCCTACAGTTTGATACAGCACCATATCCCAGCACAACCTATAACTGTTATCTGTTTATTGCACAAATAGACCCCAATCCAACAGTTAGATACAGCGGCATATCCCAGCACAATCTATAACTGTTATCTGTTAAGTGCACAAATAGTCCCGAATCCTACAGTTAGATACAACAGCATACCACAGCACAACCTATAACGGTTATCTGTTAAGTGCACAAATAGTCCCCAATCCTACAGTTAGATACAACAGCATATCCCTGCGCAACCTATATTTGTTATCTGTTTATTGCACAAATAGAACCCAATCCTATAGTTAGATACAGCAGCATATCCCAGCACAACCAATATTTGTTATCTGTTTAGTGCACAAATGGACCCCAATCCTACAGTTAGATACAGCACCATATCCCAGCACAACCTATATTTGAAATCTCATTACTGCACAAATAGACCCCAATCCGACAGTTAGATACAGCAGCATATCACAGCACAACCTATATTTGTTATCTGTTAAGTACACCAATAGACCCCAATCCAACAGTTAGATACAGCGGCATATCCCAGCACAATCTATAACTGTTATCTGTTAAGTGCACAAATAGTCCCGAATCCTACAGTTAGATACAACAGCATATCCCAGCACAACCTATAACTGTTATCTGTTTATTGCACAAATAGACCCCAATCCAACAGTTAGATACAGCGGCATATCCCAGCACAACCTATAACTGTTATCTGTTTAGTGCACAAATAGACCCCAATCCTACAGTTAGATACAGCATATCCCAGCACAACCTATATTTGTTATCTGTTTAGTGCACAAATGGACCCCAATCCTACAGTTAGATACAGCATATCCCAGCACAACCTATATTTGTTATCTGTTAAGTGCACAATTAGACCCCAAGCCTACGGTTAGATACAGCACCATATCCCAGCACAACCTAAATTTGTTATCTGTTAAGTGCACAAATAGACCCCAATCCTACAGTTAGATACAGCACCATATACTTGTACAACCTATATTTGTTATCTGTTTATTGCACAATTAGACCCCAATCTTACAGTTAGATGCAGCATCATATCCCAGCAAAACCTATATTTTTTAACTGTATAGTGCACAAATAGACCCCAATCTTACAGTTAGATACAGCATATCCCAGCACAACCTATATTTGTTATCTGTTTAGTGCAAAAATAGACCCCAATCCTAGTGTTAGATACAGCGGCATATACCAGCACAACATATAACTGTAATCTGTTAAGAGCACAAATAGTCCCCAATTCTACTGTTAGATACAGCACCATATACCAGCACAACCTATAACTGTTATATGTTAAGTGCACAATTAGACCCCAAGCCTACATCTAGATACAGCACCATATCCCAGCACAACCTATAACTGTTATCTGTTAAGTGCACAAATAGGCCCCAATCCTACAGATAGATACAGTGGCATATCCCAGCACAAACTATAACTGTTATCTGTTAAGTGCACAAATAGACCCCAAACCTTCAGTTAGATACAGCACCATATACCAGCAGAACCTATATTTGAAATCTGATTAGTGCACAAATACACCCCAATCCTACATTTAGATACAGCGGCATATCCCAGCACAACCTATAACTGTTATCTGTTAAGTGCACAAATAGACCCCAATCCTACAGTTAGATACATCAGCAAATCCCAGCACAACCTATAACTGTTATCCGTTAAGTGCACAAATAGACCCCAATCCTACAGTTAGATACAGCACCATATCCCAGCACAACCTATAACTGTTATCTGTTAAGTGCACAAATAGACCCCAATCTTACAGATAGATACAGAGGCATATACCGGCACAATCTGTAACTTTTATCTGTTAAGTGCACAAATAGACCCCAATCCTACAGTTAGATACAGCGGCATATCCCAGAACAACCTATAACTGTTATCTGTTAAGTGCACAAATAGACCCCAATCCTACAGTTAGATACAGCGGCATATACCAGCACAACCTATAACTATTATCTGTTAAGTGCACAAATAGACCCCAACCCTACAGTTAGATACAGCACCATATCCCAGCACAACCTATAACTGTTATCTGTTAAGTGCACAAATAGTACCCAATTCTACTGTTAGATACAGCACCATATCCCAGCACAACCTATAACTGTTATCTGTTAAGTGCACAAATAGACCTTAATCTTAGAGTTAGATACAGCACCATATACCAGCACAACCTATAACTGTTATCTGTTAAGTGCACAATTAGACCCCAATCCTACAGTTAGATACAGCACCATATCCCAGCACAGCCTATAACTGTTATCTGTTAAGTGCACAAATAGTACCGAATTCTACTGTTAGATAAAGCAGCATATACCAGCACAACCTATATTTGTTATCTGTTAAGTGCACAATTAGACCCCAATCCTACAGTTAGATACAGCAACATATCCCAGCACAAACTATAACTGTTATCTGTTAAGTGCACAAATAGACCTTAATCCTACAGTTAGATACCGCGGCATATCCAAGCAAAACCTATAACTGTTATCTTTTAAGTGCACAAATAGACCCCAATCCTACAGTTAGATACAGCAGCATATCCCAGCACAACTTATATTTGTTATGTGTTAAGTGCACAAATAAACCCCAATCCTACAGTTAGATACAGCACCATATCCCAGCACAACCTATAACTGTTATCTGTTAAGTGCACAAATAGTCCCCAATTCTACTGTTAGATACAGTAGCATATCCCAGCACAACCTATATTTGTTATCTGTTTAGTGCACAATTAGACCCCAATCCTACAGTTTGATACAGCACCATATCCCAGCACAACCTATAACTGTTATCTGTTAAGTGCACAAATGGTCCCGAATCCTACAGTTAGATACAACAGCATACCACAGCACAACCTATAACGGTTATTTGTTAAGTGCACAAATAGTCCCCAATCCTACAGTTAGATACAACAGCATATCCCAGCACAACCTATATTTGTTATCTGTTTAGTGCACAAATAGACCCCAATCCTACAGTTAGATACAGCACCGTATACCAGCACAACCTATAACTGTTATATGTTTAGTGCACAAATAGACCCCTATCCTACAGTTAGATACAGCACCATATACCAGCACAACCTATAACTGTTATATGTTTAGTGCACAAATAGACCCCTATCCTACAGTTAGATACAGCACCATATACCAGCACAACCTATAACTGTTATATGTTAAGTGCACAATTAGACCCCAAGCCTACAGTTAGATACAGCACCATATCCCAGCACAACGTATATTTGTTATCTGTTTATTACACAAATAGGCCCCAATCCTGCAGTTAGATACAGCACCATATCACAGCATAACCTTTATTTGTTATCTCTTAAGTGCACAAATAGACCCCAATCCTACAGTTAGATACAGCAGCATATCCCAGCACAACTTATATTTGTTATGTGTTAAGTGCACAAATAAACGCCAATCCTACAGTTAGATACAGCACCATATACCAGCACAACCTATAACTGTTATCTGTTAAGTGCACAAATAGTCCCCAATTCTACTGTTAGATACAGCAGCATATCCCAGCACAACCTATATTTGTTATCTGTTTAGTGCACAATTAGACCCCAATCCTACAGTTTGATACAGCACCATATCCCAGCACAACCTATAACTGTTATCTGTTTATTGCACAAATAGACCCCGATCCAACAGTTAGATACAGCGGCATATCCCAGCACAATCTATAACTGTTATCTGTTAAGTGCACAAATAGTCCCGAATCCTACAGTTAGATACAACAGCATACCACAGCACAACCTATAACGGTTATTTGTTAAGTGCACAAATAGTCCCCAATCCTACAGTTAGATACAACAGCATATCCCAGCACAACCTATATTTGTTATCTGTTTAGTGCACAAATAGACCCCAATCCTACAGTTAGATACAGCACCATATACCAGCACAACCTATAACTGTTATATGTTTAGTGCACAAATAGACACCAATCTTACAGTTAGATACAGCGGCATATACCAGCACAACCTAAACTGTTATCTGTTAAGTGCACAAATAGGCCCCAATCGTACAGTTAGATATAGCAGCATATCGCAGCACAACTTATATTTGTTATCTATTTAGTGCACAAATAGACCCCAATCCTACAGTTAGATACAGCAGCATATTCCAGCACAACCTATATTTCTTATCTTTTTAGTGCACAAATAAAACCCAATCCTACAGTTAGATACTGCAGCATATCTCAGCACAACCTATATTTGTTATCTGTTAAGTCCACAAATAGACCCCAATCCTACAGTTAGATACTGCAGCATATCCCAGCACAACCTATATTTGTTATCTGTTTATTGCACAAATAGATCCCAATCCTACAGTTAGATACAGCACCATATCCCAGCACAACCTATATTTGTTATCTGTTAAGAAGACCAATAGACCCCAATCCTACAGTTAGATACAGCACCATATACTTGCACAACCTATATTTGTTATCTGTTTATTGCACAAATAGAACCCAAACCTACAGTTAGATACAGCATCATATCCCAGCACAACCTATATTTGTTATCTGTTTAGTGCACAAATAGACCCCAATCCTACGGTTAGATACAGCACCATATCCCAGCACAATCTATATTTGTTATCTGTTTAGTGCACAAATAGACCCCAATCCTACAGTTAGATACAGCACCATATACTTGCACAACATATATTTGTTATCTGTTTATTGCACAAATAGAACCCAATCCTACAGTTAGATACAGCAGCATATCCCAGCACAACCTATATTTGTTATCTGTTTAGTGCACAAATAGACCCCAATCCTACAGTTAGATACAGCACCGTATACCAGTACAACCTATAAGTGTTATATATTAGTGCACAAATAGACCCCTATCCTACAGTTAGATACAGCACCATATACCAGCACAACTTATATTTGAAATCTGTTTAGTGCACAAATAGACCAACAATCCTACAGTTAGATACAGCACCATATACTTGCACAACCTATATTTGTTATCTGTTAAGTGCACAAATAGACCCCAATCCTACAGTTAGATACAGCGGCATATACCAGCACAACCTATAACTGTTGTCTGTTAAGTGCACAAATAGACCCCAAACCTACAGTTAGATACAGCACCATATACCAGCAGAACCTATATTTGAAATCTGATTAGTGCACAAATGGACCTTAATCCTACAGATAGATACAGCGGCATATCCCAGCACAACCTATAACTGTTATCTGTTAAGTGCACAAATAGACCCCAATCCTACAGTTAGATACAGCAACATATCCCAGCACAACCTATATTTGTTATCTGTTAAGTGCACAATTAGACGCCAATCCTACAGTTAGATACAGCACCATATCCCAGCACAACCTATATCTGTTATCTGTTAAGTGCACAAATAGACCTTAATCCTACAGCTAGATACAGCACCATATCCCAGCACAACCTATAACTGTTATCTGTTAAGTGCACAAGTAGACCCCAATCCAACAGTTAGATACAGCGGCATATCCCAGCACAACCTATATTTGTTATCTGTTAAGTGCACAAATAGACCCCAATCTTACAGTTAGATACAACACCATATCCCAGCACAACCTATATTTGTTATCTGTTTAGTGCACAAAAAGACCCCAATCCTACAGTTAGATACAGCACCATATCCTAGCACAACCTATATTTGTTATCTGTTTAGTGCACAAATAGACCCCAATCCTATAGTTAAATACAGCAGCATATTCCAGCACAACCTATATTTGTTATCTTTTTAGGGCACAAATAGACCCCAATCCTACAGTTAGATACAGACCCATATCCTAGCACAACCTATATTTGTTATCTGTTTAGTGCACAAATAGACCCCAATCTTACAGTTAGATACAGCAGCATATACCAGCACAAGCTATATTTGTTATCTGTTTAGTGCACAAATGGTCCCCAATCTTACAGTTAGTTACAGCAGCATACCCCAGCACAACCTATATTTGTTATCTGTTTATTGTACAAATAGTACCCGATCCTACAGTTAGATCCAGCAGCATATCCCAGCACAACCTATATTTGTTATCTGTTTAGTGCACAAATAGTCCCCAATTCTACTGTTAGATACAGCACCATATACTTGCACAACCTATATTTGAAATCTGATTAGTGTACAAATAGGCCCCAATCCTACAGTTAGATACAGTGGCATATCCCAGCACAAACTATAACTGTTATCCGTTAAGTGCACAAATAGACCCCAATCCTACAGTTAGATACAGCGGCATATACAGCACAACCTATAACTGTTGTCTGTTAAGTGCACAAATAGACCCCAAACCTACAGTTAGATACAGCACCATATACCAGCAGAACCTATATTTGAAATCTGATTAGTGCACAAATAGACCCCAATCCTACAGTTAGATACAGCGGCATATCCCAGCACAACCTGTTACTGTTATCCCTTAAGTGCACAAATAGACCCCAATCCTACAGTTAGATACAGCACCATATCCCAGCACAACCTATAACTGTTATCTGTTAAGTACACAAATAGACCCCAATCTTACAGTTAGATACAGAGGCATATACCAGCACAACCTATAACTGTTATCTGTTAAGTGCACAAATAGACCCCAATCCTACAGTTAGATGCAGCGGCATATCCCAGCACAACCTATATTTGTTATCTGCTAAGTGCACAAATAGACCCCAATCCTACAGTTAGATACAACACCATATCCCAGCACAACCTATATTTGTTATCTGTTTAGTGCACAATAAGACCCCAATCCTACAGTTAGATACAGCACCATATCCTAGCACAACCTATATTTGTTATCTGTTTAGTGCACAAATAGACCCCAATCCTACAGTTAGATACAGCACCATATACTTGCACAACCTATATTTGTTATCTGTTTATTGTACAAATAGTACCCGATCCTACAGTTAGATACAGCAGCATACCCCAACACAACCTATATTTGTTATCTGTAAAGTGCTCAATTAGACCCCAAGCCTATGGTTAGATACGGCACCATACCCCAGCACAACCTAAATTAGTTATCTGTTAAGTGCCAAATTAGACCCCAATCCTACAGTTAGATACAGCACCATATACTTGCACAATCTATATTTGTTATCTGTTTATTGCACAAATAGAACCCAATCCTTCATTTAGATGCATCATCATATCCCAGCACAACCTATATTTGTTATCTGTTTAGTGCACAAATAGACCCCAATCCTACAGTTAGATACAGCAGCATATACCAGCACAACTTATAACAGTTATATGTTAAGTGCACAATTAGACCCCAAGCCTACATCTAGATACAGCACCAAATCCCAGCACAACCTATATTTGAAATCTGATTAGTGCACAAATAGACCACAATCCTACAGTTAGATACAGCAGCATATCGCAGCACAACCTATATTTGTTATCTGTTTATTGCACAAATAGAACCCAATCCTACAGTTAGATACAGCAGCATATCGCAGCACAACCTATATTTTTTATCTGTTTATTGCACAAATAGACCCCAATCCTACAGTTAGATACAGCAGAATATCCCAGCACAGCCTATAACTGTTATATGTTAAGTGCACAATTAGACCCCAATCTTACAGTTAGATACAGCATATCCCAGCACAACCTATATTTGTTATCTGTATAGTGGACAAATAGACCCCAATCTTACAGTTAGATACAGCATATCCCAGCACAACCTATATTTGTTATCTGTTTAGTGCACAAATATACCCCAATCCTACAGTTAGATACAGCATATCCCAGCACAACCTATATTTGTTATCTGTTTAGTGCACCAATAGACCCCAATCCTACAGTTAGATACAGCAGCATATTCCAGCACAACCTATATTTGTTATCTGTTTAGTGCACAAATAGACCCCAATCTTGCAGTTAGTTACAGCAGCATATCCCAGCACAACCTATATTTGTTATCTGTTTAGTGCACAAATAGCCCCCAATCCTACAGTTAGATACAGCAGCATACCCCAGCACAACCTATATTTGTTACCTGTTAAGTGCACAATTAGACCCCAATCCTATGGTTGGATACAGCACCATATCCCAGCACAACCTAAATTTGTTATCCGTTAAGTGCACAAATAGACCCCAATCCTACAGTTAGATACAGCACCATATACTTGCACAACCTATATTTGTTATCTGTTTATTGCACAAATAGAACCCAATCCTACAGTTAGATCCAGCAGCATATCCCAGCACAACCTATATTTGTTATCTGTTTAGTGCACAAATAGACCCCAATCCTACAGTTAGATACAGCACCGTATACCAGCACAACCTATATTTGAAATCTGATTAGTGCACAAATAGACCCCAATCCTACAGTTAGATACAGCGGCATATACCAGCACAACATATAACTGTTATCTGTTAAGAGCACAAATAGTCCCCAATTCTACTGTTAGATACAGCACCATATACTTGCACAACCTATATTTGAAATCTGATTAGTGTACAAATAGGCCCCAATCCTACAGTTAGATACAGTGGCATATCCCAGCACAAACTATAACTGTTATCTGTTAAGTGCACAAATAGACCCCAATCCTACAGTTAGATACAGCGGCATATACAGCACAACCTATAACTGTTGTGTGTTAAGTGCACAAATAGACCCCAAACCTACAGTTAGATACAGCACCATATACCAGCAGAACGTATATTTGAAATCTGATTAGTGCACAAATAGACCCCAATCCTACAGTTAGATACAGCGGCATATCCCAGCACAACCTGTTACTGTTATCCCTTAAGTGCACAAATAGACCCCAATCCTACAGTTAGATACAGCACCATATCCCAGCACAACCTATAACTGTTATCTGTTAAGTGCACAAATAGACCCCAATCTTACAGTTAGATACAGAGGCAAATACCAGCACAACCTATAACTGTTATCTGTTAAGTGCACAAATAGGCCCCAATCCTACAGTTAGATACAGCGGCATAACCCAGCACAACCTCTAACTGTAATCTGTTAAATACACAAATAGACCCCAATCCTGCAGTTAGATACTGCACCATATCACAGCATAACATTTATTTGTTATCTCTTAAGTGCACAAATAGACCCCAATCCTACAGTTAGATACAGCACCATATACCTGCGCAACCTATATTTGTTATCTGTTAAGTGCACAAATAGTCCCCAATCCTACAGTTAGATACAGCACCATATACGTGCACAACCTATATTTGTTATGTGTTTGTTGCACAAATAGGCCCCAATCGTACAGTTAGATACAACAGCATATCCCAGCACAAACTATATTTGTTATCTGTTTATTGCACAAATAGAACCCAATCCTACAGTTAGATACAGCGGCATATCCCAGCACAACCTATATTTGTTATCTGATTAGTGCACAAATAGACCCCAATCCTACAGTTAGATACAGCAGCATATCCCAGCACAACCTATAACTGTTATATATTAAGTGCACAATTAGACCCCAATCTTACCGTTAGATGCAGCATCATATCCCAGCACAACCTACAACTGTTATCTGTTAAGTGCACAAATAGACCCCAACCCCACAGTTAGATACAGCACCATATCCCAGCACAACCTATAACTGTTATCTGTTAAGTGCACAAATAGTACCCAATTCTACTGTTAGCTAAAGCAGCATATCCCAGCACAACCTATATTTGTTATCTTATAAGTGCAGAATTAGACCCCAATCCTACAGTTAGATACAGCACCATATCCCAGCACAACCTATAACTGTTATCTGTTAAGTGCACAAATAGACCTTAATCCTACAGTTAGATACAGCACCATATACCAGCACAACCTATAACTGTTATCTGTTAAGTGCAACAATAGACCCCAATCCTACAGTTAGATACAGCACCATATACTTGCACAACCTATATTTGTTATCTGTTTATTGCACAAATAGAACCCAATCCTACAGTTAGATACAGAAGCATATCCCAGCACAACCTATATTTGTTATCTGTTTATTGCACAAATAGACCCCAATCCTACAGTTAGATACAGCACCGTATACCAGCACAACGTATAACTGTTATATGTTTAGTGCACAAATAGACCCCTATCCTACAGTTAGATACAGCACCATATACCAGCACAACCTATAACAGTTATATGTTAAGTGCACAAATAGTCCCCAATCCTACAGTTAGATACAGTGGCATATCCCAGCACAAACTATAACTGTTATCTGTTAAGTGCACAAATAGACCCCAATCCTACAGTTAGATACAGCAGCGTATACCAGCACAACCTATAACTGTTGTCTGTTAAGTGCACAAATAGACCCCAAACCAACAGTTAGATACAGCACCATATACCAGCACAACCTATAACTGTTATCTGTTAAGTGCACAAATAGACCCCAATCTTCCAGTTAGATACAGAGGCATATCCCAGACCAACCTATAACTGTTATCTGTTAAGTGCACAAATAGACCCCAATCCTACAGTTAGATACATCAGCAAATCCCAGCACAACCTATAACTGTTATCCGTTAAGTGCGCAAATAGACCCCAATCCTACAGTTAGATACAGCACCATATCCCAGCACAACCTATAACTGTTATCTGTTAAGTGCACAAATAGACCCCAATCTTACAGTTAGATACAGAGGCATATACCAGCACAACCTATAACTTTTATCTGTTAAGTGCACAAATAGACACCAATCCTACAGTTAGATACAGCGGCATATACCAGCACAACCTATAACTGTTATCTGTTAAGTGCACAAATAGGGCCCAATCGTACAGTTAGATATAACAGCATATCGCAGCACAACCTATATTTGTTATCTATTTAGTGCACAAATAGACCCCAATCCTACAGTTAGATACAGCAGCATATTCCAGCACAACCTATATTTCTTATCTTTTTAGTGCACAAATAAAACCCAATCCTACAGTTAGATACTGCAGCATATCCCACCACAACCTATAACTGTTATCTGTTAAGTGCACAATTAGACCCCAAACCTACAGTTAGATACAGCACCATATCCCAGCACAACCTATAACTGTTATCTGTTAAGTGCACAAATAGACCTTAATCCTACAGTTAGATACAGCAGCATATACCAGCACAACCTATATTTGTTATCTGTTAAGTGCACAATTAGACCCCAATCCTACAGTTAGATACAGCAACATATCCCAGCACAAACTATAACTGTTATCTGTTAAGTGCACAAATAGACCTTAATCCTACAGTTAGATACCGTGGCATATCCAAGCAAAACCTATAACTGTTATCTGTTAAGTGCACAAATAGACCCCAATCCTAAAGTTAGATACAGCACCATATCCCAGCACAACCTATAACTGTTATCTGTTAAGTGCACAAATAGTCCCCAATTCTACTTTTAGATACAGCTGCATATCCCAGCACAACCTATATTTGTTATCTGTTTAGTGCACAATTAGACCCCAATCCTACAGTTTGATACAGCACCATATCCCAGCACAACCTATAACTGTTATCTGTTTATTGCACAAATAGACCCCAATCCAACAGTTAGATACAGCGGCATATCCCAGCACAATCTATAACTGTTATCTGTTAAGTGCACAAATAGTCCCGAATCCTACAGTTAGATACAACAGCATACCACAGCACAACCTATAACGGTTATCTGTTAAGTGCACAAATAGTCCCCAATCCTACAGTTAGATACAACAGCATATCCCTGCGCAACCTATATTTGTTATCTGTTTATTGCACAAATAGAACCCAATCCTATAGTTAGATACAGCAGCATATCCCAGCACAACCAATATTTGTTATCTGTTTAGTGCACAAATGGACCCCAATCCTACAGTTAGATACAGCACCATATCCCAGCACAACCTATATTTGAAATCTCATTACTGCACAAATAGACCCCAATCCGACAGTTAGATACAGCAGCATATCACAGCACAACCTATATTTGTTATCTGTTAAGTACACCAATAGACCCCAATCCAACAGTTAGATACAGCGGCATATCCCAGCACAATCTATAACTGTTATCTGTTAAGTGCACAAATAGTCCCGAATCCTACAGTTAGATACAACAGCATATCCCAGCACAACCTATAACTGTTATCTGTTTATTGCACAAATAGACCCCAATCCAACAGTTAGATACAGCGGCATATCCCAGCACAACCTATAACTGTTATCTGTTTAGTGCACAAATAGACCCCAATCCTACAGTTAGATACAGCATATCCCAGCACAACCTATATTTGTTATCTGTTTAGTGCACAAATGGACCCCAATCCTACAGTTAGATACAGCATATCCCAGCACAACCTATATTTGTTATCTGTTAAGTGCACAATTAGACCCCAAGCCTACGGTTAGATACAGCACCATATCCCAGCACAACCTAAATTTGTTATCTGTTAAGTGCACAAATAGACCCCAATCCTACAGTTAGATACAGCACCATATACTTGTACAACCTATATTTGTTATCTGTTTATTGCACAATTAGACCCCAATCTTACAGTTAGATGCAGCATCATATCCCAGCAAAACCTATATTTTTTAACTGTATAGTGCACAAATAGACCCCAATCTTACAGTTAGATACAGCATATCCCAGCACAACCTATATTTGTTATCTGTTTAGTGCAAAAATAGACCCCAATCCTAGTGTTAGATACAGCGGCATATACCAGCACAACATATAACTGTAATCTGTTAAGAGCACAAATAGTCCCCAATTCTACTGTTAGATACAGCACCATATACCAGCACAACCTATAACTGTTATATGTTAAGTGCACAATTAGACCCCAAGCCTACATCTTGATACAGCACCATATCCCAGCACAACCTATAACTGTTATCTGTTAAGTGCACAAATAGGCCCCAATCCTACAGATAGATACAGTGGCATATCCCAGCACAAACTTTAACTGTTATCTGTTAAGTGCACAAATAGACCCCAAACCTTCAGTTAGATACAGCACCATATACCAGCAGAACCTATATTTGAAATCTGATTAGTGCACAAATACACCCCAATCCTACATTTAGATACAGCGGCATATCCCAGCACAACCTATAACTGTTATCTGTTAAGTGCACAAATAGACCCCAATCCTACAGTTAGATACATCAGCAAATCCCAGCACAACCTATAACTGTTATCCGTTAAGTGCACAAATAGACCCCAATCCTACAGTTAGATACAGCACCATATCCCAGCACAACCTATAACTGTTATCTGTTAAGTGCACAAATAGACCCCAATCTTACAGATAGATACAGAGGCATATACCGGCACAATCTGTAACTTTTATCTGTTAAGTGCACAAATAGACCCCAATCCTACAGTTAGATACAGCGGCATATCCCAGAACAACCTATAACTGTTATCTGTTAAGTGCACAAATAGACCCCAATCCTACAGTTAGATACAGCGGCATATACCAGCACAACCTATAACTATTATCTGTTAAGTGCACAAATAGACCCCAACCCTACAGTTAGATACAGCACCATATCCCAGCACAACCTATAACTGTTATCTGTTAAGTGCACAAATAGTACCCAATTCTACTGTTAGATACAGCACCATATCCCAGCACAACCTATAACTGTTATCTGTTAAGTGCACAAATAGACCTTAATCTTAGAGTTAGATACAGCACCATATACCAGCACAACCTATAACTGTTATCTGTTAAGTGCACAATTAGACCCCAATCCTACAGTTAGATACAGCACCATATCCCAGCACAGCCTATAACTGTTATCTGTTAAGTGCACAAATAGTACCGAATTCTACTGTTAGATAAAGCAGCATATACCAGCACAACCTATATTTGTTATCTGTTAAGTGCACAATTAGACCCCAATCCTACAGTTAGATACAGCAACATATCCCAGCACAAACTATAACTGTTATCTGTTAAGTGCACAAATAGACCTTAATCCTACAGTTAGATACCGCGGCATATCCAAGCAAAACCTATAACTGTTATCTTTTAAGTGCACAAATAGACCCCAATCCTACAGTTAGATACAGCAGCATATCCCAGCACAACTTATATTTGTTATGTGTTAAGTGCACAAATAAACCCCAATCCTACAGTTAGATACAGCACCATATCCCAGCACAACCTATAACTGTTATCTGTTAAGTGCACAAATAGTCCCCAATTCTACTGTTAGATACAGTAGCATATCCCAGCACAACCTATATTTGTTATCTGTTTAGTGCACAATTAGACCCCAATCCTACAGTTTGATACAGCACCATATCCCAGCACAACCTATAACTGTTATCTGTTTATTGCACAAATAGACCCCAATCCAACAGTTAGATACAGCGGCATATCCCAGCACAATCTACAACTGTTATCTGTTAAGTGCACAAATGGTCCCGAATCCTACAGTTAGATACAACAGCATACCACAGCACAACCTATAACGGTTATTTGTTAAGTGCACAAATAGTCCCCAATCCTACAGTTAGATACAACAGCATATCCCAGCACAACCTATATTTGTTATCTGTTTAGTGCACAAATAGACCCCAATCCTACAGTTAGATACAGCACCGTATACCAGCACAACCTATAACTGTTATATGTTTAGTGCACAAATAGACCCCTATCCTACAGTTAGATACAGCACCATATACCAGCACAACCTATAACTGTTATATGTTTAGTGCACAAATAGACCCCTATCCTACAGTTAGATACAGCACCATATACCAGCACAACCTATAACTGTTATATGTTAAGTGCACAATTAGACCCCAAGCCTACAGTTAGATACAGCACCATATCCCAGCACAACGTATATTTGTTATCTGTTTATTACACAAATAGGCCCCAATCCTGCAGTTAGATACAGCACCATATCACAGCATAACCTTTATTTGTTATCTCTTAAGTGCACAAATAGACCCCAATCCTACAGTTAGATACAGCAGCATATCCCAGCACAACTTATATTTGTTATGTGTTAAGTGCACAAATAAACGCCAATCCTACAGTTAGATACAGCACCATATACCAGCACAACCTATAACTGTTATCTGTTAAGTGCACAAATAGTCCCCAATTCTACTGTTAGATACAGCAGCATATCCCAGCACAACCTATATTTGTTATCTGTTTAGTGCACAATTAGACCCCAATCCTACAGTTTGATACAGCACCATATCCCAGCACAACCTATAACTGTTATCTGTTTATTGCACAAATAGACCCCGATCCAACAGTTAGATACAGCGGCATATCCCAGCACAATCTATAACTGTTATCTGTTAAGTGCACAAATAGTCCCGAATCCTACAGTTAGATACAACAGCATACCACAGCACAACCTATAACGGTTATTTGTTAAGTGCACAAATAGTCCCCAATCCTACAGTTAGATACAACAGCATATCCCAGCACAACCTATATTTGTTATCTGTTTAGTGCACAAATAGACCCCAATCCTACAGTTAGATACAGCACCATATACCAGCACAACCTATAACTGTTATATGTTTAGTGCACAAATAGACACCAATCTTACAGTTAGATACAGCGGCATATACCAGCACAACCTAAACTGTTATCTGTTAAGTGCACAAATAGGCCCCAATCGTACAGTTAGATATAGCAGCATATCGCAGCACAACTTATATTTGTTATCTATTTAGTGCACAAATAGACCCCAATCCTACAGTTAGATACAGCAGCATATTCCAGCACAACCTATATTTCTTATCTTTTTAGTGCACAAATAAAACCCAATCCTACAGTTAGATACTGCAGCATATCTCAGCACAACCTATATTTGTTATCTGTTAAGTCCACAAATAGACCCCAATCCTACAGTTAGATACTGCAGCATATCCCAGCACAACCTATATTTGTTATCTGTTTATTGCACAAATAGATCCCAATCCTACAGTTAGATACAGCACCATATCCCAGCACAACCTATATTTGTTATCTGTTAAGAAGACCAATAGACCCCAATCCTACAGTTAGATACAGCACCATATACTTGCACAACCTATATTTGTTATCTGTTTATTGCACAAATAGAACCCAAACCTACAGTTAGATACAGCAGCATATCCCAGCACAACCTATATTTGTTATCTGTTTAGTGCACAAATAGACCCCAATCCTACAGTTTGATACAGCAGCATATTCCAGCACAACCTATATTTGTTATCTGTTTAGTGCACAAATGGACCCCAATCCTACAGTTAGATACAGCACCATATCCCAGCACAACCTATATTTGTTATCTGTTTAGTGCACAAATGGACCCCAATCCTACAGTTAGATACAGCAGCATATCCCAGCACAACCTATAACTGTTATATATTAAGTGCACAAATAGACCCCAATCTTACAGTTAGATGCAGCATCATATCCCAGCACAACCTATATTTGTTATCTGTTTAGTGCACAAATAGACCCCAATCCTACAGTTAGATACAGCATATCCCAGCACAACCTATGTTTGTTATCTGTTTAGTGCACAAATAGACCCCAATCCTACAGTTAGATACAGCATATTCCAGCACAACCTATATTTGTTATCTGTTTAGTGCACCAATAGACCCCAATCCTACAGTTAGATACAGCAGCATATTCCAGCACAACCTATATTTGTTATCTGTTTAGTGCACAAATGGACCCCAATCCTACAGTTAGATACAGCAGCATACCCCAGCACAATCTATATTTGTTATCTGTTAAGTGCACAAATAGACCTCAATCCTACAGTTAGATACAGCACCGTATACCAGCACAACCTATAACTGTTATATGTTTAGTGCACAAATAGACCCAATCCTACAGTTAGATACAGCGGCATATCCCAGCACAACCTATAACTGTTATCTGTTAGGTGCACAAATAGACCCCAATCCTACAGTTAGATACAGTGGCATATCCCAGCACAAACTATAACTGTAGTCTGTTAAGTGCACAAATAGACCCCAAACCTACAGTTAGATACAGCGGCATATACCAGCACAACCTATAACTGTTGTCTGTTAAGTACACAAATAGACCCCAAACCTACAGTTAGATACAGCACCATATACCAGCAGAACCTATATTTGAAATCTGATTAGTGCACAAATAGACCCCAATCCTACAGTTAGATACAGCGGCATATCCCAGCACAACCTATAACTGTTATCTGTTAAGTGCACAAATAGAACCCAATCCTACAGATAGATACATCAGCAAATCCCAGCACAACCTATAACTGTTATCCGTTAAGTACACAAATAGACCCCAATCCTACAGTTAGATACAGCACCATATCCCAGCATAACCTATAACTGTTATCTGTTAAGTGCACAAATAGACCCCAATCTTACAGTTAGATAGGGCGGCATATACCAGCACAACCTATAACTGTTATTTGTTAAGTGCACAAATAGACCCCAATCTCACAGTTAGATACAGCGCCATATCCCAGCACATCCTATAACTGTTAACTGTTAAGTGCACAAATAGACCCCAATCTTACAGTTAGATACAGCAGCATATCCCAGCACAACCTATATTTGTTATCTTTTTAGTGCACAAATAGACCCCAATCCTACAGTTAGATACAGCAGCATACCCCAGCACGACCTATATTTGTTATCTGTTAAGTGCACAAATAGACCCCAATCCTACAGTTAGATACAGCACCATATACTTGCACAACCTATATTTGTTATCTGTTTATTGCACAAATAGAACCCAATCCTACAGTTAGATACAGATGCATATCCCAGCACAACCTATATTTGTTATCTGTTTAGTGCACAAATAGACCCCAATCCTACAGTTAGCTACAGCACCGTATACCAGCACAACCTATATCTTTTATATGTTTAGTGCACAAATAGACCCCTATCCTACTGTTAGATACAGCACCATATACTTGCACAACCTATAACTGTTATCTGTGAAGTGCACAAATAGTCCCCAATCCTACAGTTAGATACAGCGGCATATACCAGCACAACCTATAACTGTTGTCGGTTAAGTGCACAAATAGACCCCAAACCTACAGTTAGATACAGCACCATATACCAGCAGAACCTATATTTGAAATCTGATTAGTGCACAAATAGACCCCAATCCTACAGTTAGATAAAGCGGCATATACCAGCACAACCTATAACTGTTATCTGTTAAGTGCACAAATAGACCCCAATCCGATAGTTAGATACAGCAGCATATCACAGCACAACCTATAACTGTTATCTGTTAAGTGCACAAATAGACCCCAATCCTACAGTAAGATACAGCAGCATATTCCAGCACAACGTATATTTGTTATCTGTTTAGTACACAAATAGGCCCCAATCCTGCAGTTAGATACAGCACCATATCACAGCATAACCTTTATTTGTTATCTCTTAAGAGCACAAATAGACCCCAATCCTACAGTTAGATACAGCACCATATACTTGCACAACCTATATTTGTTATCTGTTTATTGCACAAATAGATCCCAATCCTACAGTTAGATACAGCACCATACCCCAGCACAACCTAAATTTGTTATCTGTTAAGTGCACAATTAGACCCCAAGCCTACAGTTAGATACAGCAGCATATCCCAGCACAACCTATATTTTGTATCTGTTAAGTGCACAAATAGACCCCAATCCTACAGTTAGAACCAGCACCACATACTTGCACAACCTATATTTGTTATCTGTTTATTGCACAAATAGAACCCAATCCTACAGCTAGATACAGAAGCATATCCCAGCACAACCTATATTTGTTATCTGTTTAGTGCACAAATAGACCCCAATCCTACAGTTAGATACAGCATATCCCAGCACAACCTATATTTGTTATCTGTTTAGTGCACAAATAGACCCCAATCCTACAGTTAGATACAGCATATCCCAGCACAACCTATAACTGTTATATATTAAGTGCACAATTAGACCCCAGTCTTAAAGTTAGATGCAGCATCATATCCCAGCACAACCTATATTTGTTATCTGTTTAGTGCATAAATAGACCCCAATCCTACAGTTAGATACAGCATATCCCAGCACAACCTATATTTGTTATCTGTTTAGTGCACAAATGGACCCCAATCCTTCAGTTAGATACAGCATATTCCAGGACAAACCTATATTTGTTATCTGTTTAGTACACCAATAGACCCCAATCCTACAGTTAGATTCAGCAGCATATTCCAGCACAACCTATATTTGTTATCTGTTTAGTGCACAATTAGACCCCAATCCTACAGTTAGATACAGCACCATATCCCAGCACAACCTATAACTGTTATCTGTTAAGTGCACAAATAGACCCCAATCCAACAGTTAGGTACAGCGGCATATCCCAGCACAACCTATAACTGTTATCCGTTAAGTGCACAAATAGACCCCAATCCTACAGTTAGATACAGTGGCATATCCCAGCACAAACTATAACTGTTATCTGTTAAGCGCACAAATAGACCCCAATCCTACAGTTAGATACAGCGGCATATACCAGCACAACCTATAACTGTTGTCTGTTGAGTGCACAAATAGACCGCAATCCTACAGTTAGATACATCAGCAAATCCCAGCACAACCTATAACTGTTATCCGTTAAGTACACAAATAGACCCCAATCCTACAGTTAGATACAGCACCATATCCCAGCACAACCTATAACTGTTAATTGTTAAGTGCACAAATAGACCCCAATCTTACAGTTAGATACGGCGGCATATACCAGCACAACCTATAACTGTTATTTGTTAAGTGCACAAATAGACCCCAATGGCATATCCCAGCATAACCTATAACTGTTAACTGTTAAGTGCACAAATAGACGCCAATCTTACAGTTAGTTACAGCAGCATATCCCAGCACAACCTATATTTGTTATCTGTTTAGTGCACAAATAGACCCCAATCCTACAGTTAGATACAGCAGCATACCCCAGCACAACCTATATTTGTTATCTGTTAAGTGCACAATTGGACCCCAAGCCTACGGTTAAATACAGCACCATATCCAAGCACAACCTAAATTTGTTATCTGTTAAGTGCACAATTAGAGCCCAATCCTACAGTTAGATACAGCGGCATATACCAGCACAACCTATAACTGTTATCTGTTAAGTGCACAAATAGGCCCCAATCCTACAGTTAGATACAGTGGCATATCCCAGCACAAACTATAACTGTTATCTGTTAAGTGCACATATAGACCCCAATCCTACAGTTAGATACAGCGGCATATACCAGCACAACCTATAACTGTTGTCTGTTAAGTGCACAAATAGACCCGAAACCTACAGTTAGATACAGCACCATATACCAGCAGAACCTATATTTGAAATCTGATTAGTGCAAAAATAGACCCCAATCCTACAGTTAGATACAGCGGCATATCCCAGCACAACCTATAACTGTTATCTGTTAAGTGCACAAATAGACCCCAATCCTACAGTTAGATACATCAGCAAATCCCAGCACAACCTATAACTGTTATCCGTTAAGTGCACAAATAGACCCCAATCCTACAGTTAGATACAGCACCATATCCCAGCACAACCTATAACTGTTATCTGTTAAGTGGACAAATAGACCCCAATCTTACAGTTAGATACAGAGGCATATACCAGCACAACCTGTAACTGTTATCTGTTAAGTGCACTAATAGTACCCAATTCTACTGTTAGATAAAGCAGCATATCCCAGCACAATCTATATTTGTTATCTGTTAAGTGCACAATTAGACCCCAATCCTACAGTTAGATACAGCACCATATCCCAGCACAACCTATAACTGTTATCTGTTAAGTGCACAAATAGTCCCCAATTCTACTGTTAGATACAGCAGCATATACCAGCACAACCTATAACTGTTATCTGTTAAGTGCACAATTAGACCCCAATCCTACAGTTACATACAGCACCATATCCCAGCACAACCTATAACTGTTATCTGTTAAGTGCACAAATAGTACCCAATTCTACTGTTAGATAAAGCAGCATATACCAGCACAACTTATATTTGTTATGTGTTAAGTGCACAAATAAACCCCAATCCTACAGTTAGATACAGCACCATATCCCAGCACAACCTATAACTGTTATCTGTTAAGTGCACAAATAGTCCCCAATTCTACTGTTAGATACAGCAGCATATCCCAGCACAACCTATATTTGTTATCTGTTTAGTGCACAATTAGACCCCAATCCTACAGTTTGATACAGCACCATATCCTAGCACAACCTATAACTGTTATCTGTTTATTGCACAAATAGACCCCAATCCAACAGTTAGATACAGCGGCATATCCCAGCACAATCTATAACTGTTATCTGTTAAGTGCACAAATAGTCCCGAATCCTACAGTTAGATACAACAGCATACCACAGCACAACCTATAACGGTTATTTGTTAAGTGCACAAATAGTCCCCAATCCTACAGTTAGATACAACAGCATATCCCAGCACAACCTATATTTGTTATCTGTTTAGTGCACAAATAGACCCCAATCCTACAGTTAGATACAGCACCATATACCAGCACAACCTATAACTGTTATATGTTTAGTGCACAAATAGACCCCTATCCTACAGTTAGATACAGCACCATATACCAGCACAACCTATAACTGTTATATGTTAAGTGCACAATTAGACCCCTATGCTACAGTTAGATACAGCACCATATACCAGCACAACCTATAACTGTTATATGTTAAGTGCACAATTAGACCCCAAGCCTACAGTTAGATACAGCACCATTTCACAGCATAACCTTTATTTGTTATCTCTTAAGTGCACAAATAGACCCCAATCCTACAGTTAGATACAGCACCATATACCTGCGCAACCTATATTTGTTATCTGTTAAGTGCACAAATAGTCCCCAATCCTACAGATAGATACTGCACCATATACGTGCACAACCTATATTTGTTATCATTTTACTGCACAAATAGACTCCAATCCTACAGTAAGATACAGCACCATATCCCACCACAACCTATAACAGTTATCTGTTAATTGCACAAATAGACACCAATCTTACAGTTAGATACAGCGGCATATACCAGCACAACCTATAACTGTTATCTGTTAAGTGCACAAATAGGGCCCAATCGTACAGTTAGATATAACAGCATATCGCAGCACAACCTATATTTGTTATCTATTTAGTGCACAAATAGACCCCAATCCTACAGTTAGATACAGCAGCATATTCCAGCACAACCTATATTTCTTATCTTTTTAGTGCACAAATAAAACCCAATCCTACAGTTAGATACTGCAGCATATCCCACCACAACCTATAACAGTTATCTGTTAATTGCACAAATAGACACCAATCTTACAGTTAGATACAGTGGCATATACCAGCACAACCCATAACTGTTATCTGTTAAGTGCACAAATAGGCCCCAATCGTACAGTTAGATATAACAGCACATCGCAGCACAACCTATATTTGTTATCTATTTAGTGCACAAATAGACCCCAATCCTACAGTTAGATACAGAAGCATATTCCAGCACAACCTATATTTATATCTTTTTAGTGCACAAATAAAACCCAATCCTACAGTTAGATACTGCAGCATATCCCACCACAACCTATAACAGTTATCTGTTAATTGCACAAATAGACACCAATCTTACAGTTAGATACAGCGGCATATACCAGCACAACCTATAACTGTTATCTGTTAAGTGCACAAATAGGCCCCAATCGTACAGTTAGATATAACAGCACATCGCAGCACAACCTATATTTGTTATCTATTTAGTGCACAAATAGACCCCAATCCTACAGTTAGATACAGCAGCATATTCCAGCACAACCTATATTTCTTATCTCTTTAGTGCACAAATAAAACCCAATCCTACAGTTAGATACTGCAGCATATCCCAGCACAACCTATATTTGTTATCTGTTAAGTGCACAAATAGACCCCAATCCTACAGTTGGATACAGCACCATATACTTGCACAACCTATATTTTTTATCTGTTTATTGCACAAATAGATCCCAATCCTACAGTTAGATACAGCACCATATCCCAGCACAACCTATATTTGTTATCTGTTAAGTACACCAATAGACCCCAATCCTACAGTTAGATACAGCACCATATACTTGCACAACCTATATTTGTTATCTGTTTATTGCACAAATAGATCCCAATCCTACAGTTAGATACAGCAGCATATCCCAGCACAACCTATATTTGTTATCTGTTAAGTGCACAAATAGACCCCAATCCTACAGTTAGATACAACAGCATATCCCAGCACAACCTATATTTTTATCTGTTTATTGCACAAATAGACCCCAATCCTACAGTTAGATACATCAGCGAATCCCAGCACAACCTATAACTGTTATCCGTTAAGTACACAAATAGACCCCAATCCTACAGTTAGATACAGCGACATATCCCAGCACAACCTATAACTGTTATCTGTTAAGTGCACAAATAGACCCCAATCCTACAGTTAGGTACATCAGCAAATCCCAGCACAACCTATAACTGTTATCCGTTAAGTACACAAATAGACCCCAATCCTACAGTTAGATACAGCACCATATCCCAGCATAACCTATAACTGTTATCTGTTAAGTGCACAAATAGACCCCAATCTTACAGTTAGATAGGGCGGCATATACCAGCACAACCTATAACTGTTATTTGTTAAGTGCACAAATAGACCCCAATCCTACAGTTAGATACAGCAGCATATCCCAGCACAACCTATATTTGTTATCTGTTTATTGCACAAATAGAACCCAATCCTACAGTTAGATACAGATGCATATCCCAGCACAACCTATATTTGTTATCTGTTTAGTGCACAAATAGACCCCAATCCTACAGTTAGATACAGCACCGTATACCAGCACAACCTATATCTTTTATATGTTTAGTGCACAAATAGACCCCTATCCTTCAGTTAGATACAGCACCATATACCAGCACAACTTATAACTGTTATCTGTTAAGAGCACAAATAGTCCCCAATTCTACTGTTAGATACAGCACCATATACTTGCACAACCTATAACTGTTATCTGTTAAGTGCACAAATAATCCCCAATCCTACAGTTAGATACAGCGGCATATCCCAGCACAACCTATAACTGTTATCTGTTAAGTGCACAAATAGACCCCAAACCTACAGTTAGATACAGCACCATATACCAGCAGAACCTATATTTGAAATCTGATTAGTGCACAAATAGACCCCAATCCTACAGTTAGATACTGCGGCATATACCAGCACAACCTATAACTGTTATCTGTTAAGTGCACAAATACACCCCAATCCGACAATTAGATACAGCAGCATATCACAGCACAACCTATAACTGTTATCTGTTAAGTGCACAAATAGACCCCAATCCTACAGTTAGATACTGCACCATATACGTGCACAACCTATATTATTTATCATTTTACTGCACAAATAGACCCCAATCCTACAGTTAGATACAGCAGCATACCCCAAAACAACCTATATTTGTTATCTGTAAAGTGCTCAATTAGACACCAAGCCTACGGTTAGATACAGCAGCATATCCCAGCACAACCTCTATTTGTTATCTGTTAAGTGCACAAAAAGACCCCAATCCTACAGTTAGATACAGCACCATATACTTGCACAACCTATATTTGTTATCTGTTTATTGCACAAATAGATCCCAATCCTACAGTTTGATACAGCACCATACCCCAGCACAACCTAAATTTGTTATCTGTTAAGTGCACAATTAGACCCCAAGCCTACAGTTAGATACAGCAGCATATCCCAGCACAACCTAAATTTGTTATCTGTTAAGTGCACAAATAGACCCCAATCCTACAGTAAGATACAGCACCATATCCCACCACAACCTATAACAGTTATCTGTTAATTGCACAAATAGACACCAATCTTACAGTTAGATACAGCGGCATATACCAGCACAACCTATAACTGTTATCTGTTAAGTGCACAAATAGGCCCCAATCGTACAGTTAGATATAACAGCACATCGCAGCACAACCTATATTTGTTATCTATTTAGTGCACAAATAGACCCCAATCCTACAGTTAGATACAGCAGCATATTCCAGCACAACCTATATTTGTTATCTGTTAAGTGCACAAATAGACCCCAATCCTACAGTTAGATACTGCAGCATATCCCAGCACAACCTATATTTGTTATCTGTTAAGTGCACAAATAGACCCCAATCCTACAGTTAGATACAGCACCATATACTTGCACAACCTATATTTGTTATCTGTTTATTGCACAACTAGATCCCAATCCTACAGTTAGAAACAGCACCATATCCCAGCACAACCTATATTTGTTATCTGTTAAGTACACCAATAGACCCCAATCCTACAGTTAGATACAGCACCATATACTTGCACAACCTATATTTGTTATCTGTTTATTGCACAAATAGATCCCAATCCTACAGTTAGATTCAGCAGCATATTCCAGCACAACCTATATTTGTTATCTGTTTAGTGCACAATTAGACCCCAATCCTACAGTTAGATACAGCACCATATCCCAGCACAACCTATAACTGTTATCTGTTAAGTGCACAAATAGACCCCAATCCAACAGTTAGGTACAGCGGCATATCCCAGCACAACCTATAACTGTTATCCGTTAAGTGCACAAATAGACCCCAATCCTACAGTTAGATACAGTGGCATATCCCAGCACAAACTATAACTGTTATCTGTTAAGCGCACAAATAGACCCCAATCCTACAGTTAGATACAGCGGCATATACCAGCACAACCTATAACTGTTGTCTGTTGAGTGCACAAATAGACCGCAATCCTACAGTTAGATACATCAGCAAATCCCAGCACAACCTATAACTGTTATCCGTTAAGTACACAAATAGACCCCAATCCTACAGTTAGATACAGCACCATATCCCAGCACAACCTATAACTGTTAACTGTTAAGTGCACAAATAGACGCCAATCTTACAGTTAGTTACAGCAGCATATCCCAGCACAACCTATATTTGTTATCTGTTTAGTGCACAAATAGACCCCAATCCTACAGTTAGATACAGCAGCATACCCCAGCACAACCTATATTTGTTATCTGTTAAGTGCACAATTGGACCCCAAGCCTACGGTTAAATACAGCACCATATCCAAGCACAACCTAAATTTGTTATCTGTTAAGTGCACAATTAGAGCCCAATCCTACAGTTAGATACAGCGGCATATACCAGCACAACCTATAACTGTTATCTGTTAAGTGCACAAATAGGCCCCAATCCTACAGTTAGATACAGTGGCATATCCCAGCACAAACTATAACTGTTATCTGTTAAGTGCACATATAGACCCCAATCCTACAGTTAGATACAGCGGCATATACCAGCACAACCTATAACTGTTGTCTGTTAAGTGCACAAATAGACCCGAAACCTACAGTTAGATACAGCACCATATACCAGCAGAACCTATATTTGAAATCTGATTAGTGCAAAAATAGACCCCAATCCTACAGTTAGATACAGCGGCATATCCCAGCACAACCTATAACTGTTATCTGTTAAGTGCACAAATAGACCCCAATCCTACAGTTAGATACATCAGCAAATCCCAGCACAACCTATAACTGTTATCCGTTAAGTGCACAAATAGACCCCAATCCTACAGTTAGATACAGCACCATATCCCAGCACAACCTATAACTGTTATCTGTTAAGTGGACAAATAGACCCCAATCTTACAGTTAGATACAGAGGCATATACCAGCACAACCTGTAACTGTTATCTGTTAAGTGCACTAATAGTACCCAATTCTACTGTTAGATAAAGCAGCATATCCCAGCACAATCTATATTTGTTATCTGTTAAGTGCACAATTAGACCCCAATCCTACAGTTAGATACAGCACCATATCCCAGCACAACCTATAACTGTTATCTGTTAAGTGCACAAATAGTCCCCAATTCTACTGTTAGATACAGCAGCATATACCAGCACAACCTATAACTGTTATCTGTTAAGTGCACAATTAGACCCCAATCCTACAGTTAGATACAGCACCATATCCCAGCACAACCTATAACTGTTATCTGTTAAGTGCACAAATAGTACCCAATTCTACTGTTAGATAAAGCAGCATATACCAGCACAACTTATATTTGTTATGTGTTAAGTGCACAAATAAACCCCAATCCTACAGTTAGATACAGCACCATATCCCAGCACAACCTATAACTGTTATCTGTTAAGTGCACAAATAGTCCCCAATTCTACTGTTAGATACAGCAGCATATCCCAGCACAACCTATATTTGTTATCTGTTTAGTGCACAATTAGACCCCAATCCTACAGTTTGATACAGCACCATATCCTAGCACAACCTATAACTGTTATCTGTTTATTGCACAAATAGACCCCAATCCAACAGTTAGATACAGCGGCATATCCCAGCACAATCTATAACTGTTATCTGTTAAGTGCACAAATAGTCCCGAATCCTACAGTTAGATACAACAGCATACCACAGCACAACCTATAACGGTTATTTGTTAAGTGCACAAATAGTCCCCAATCCTACAGTTAGATACAACAGCATATCCCAGCACAACCTATATTTGTTATCCGTTTAGTGCACAAATAGACCCCAATCCTACAGTTAGATACAGCACCATATACCAGCACAACCTATAACTGTTATATGTTTAGTGCACAAATAGACCCCTATCCTACAGTTAGATACAGCACCATATACCAGCACAACCTATAACTGTTATATGTTAAGTGCACAATTAGACCCCTATGCTACAGTTAGATACAGCACCATATACCAGCACAACCTATAACTGTTATATGTTGAGTGCACAATTAGACCCCAAGCCTACAGTTAGATACAGCACCATTTCACAGCATAACCTTTATTTGTTATCTCTTAAGTGCACAAATAGACCCCAATCCTACAGTTAGATACAGCACCATATACCTGCGCAACCTATATTTGTTATCTGTTAATTGCACAAATAGACACCAATCTTACACTTAGATACAGCGGCATATACCAGCACAACCTATAACTGTTATCTGTTAAGTGCACAAATAGGGCCCAATCGTACAGTCAGATATAACAGCATATCGCAGCACAACCTATATTTGTTATCTATTTAGTGCACAAATAGACCCCAATCCTACAGTTAGATACAGCAGCATATTCCAGCACAACCTATATTTCTTATCTTTTTAGTGCACAAATAAAACCCAATCCTACAGTTAGATACTGCAGCATATCCCACCACAACCTATAACAGTTATCTGTTAATTGCACAAATAGACACCAATCTTACAGTTAGATACAGCGGCATATACCAGCACAACCCATAACTGTTATCTGTTAAGTGCACAAATAGGCCCCAATCGTACAGTTAGATATAACAGCACATCGCAGCACAACCTATATTTGTTATCTATTTAGTGCACAAATAGACCCCAATCCTACAGTTAGATACAGAAGCATATTCCAGCACAACCTATATTTATATCTTTTTAGTGCACAAATAAAACCCAATCCTACAGTTAGATACTGCAGCATATCCCACCACAACCTATAACAGTTATCTGTTAATTGCACAAATAGACACCAATCTTACAGTTAGATACAGCGGCATATACCAGCACAACCTATAACTGTTATCTGTTAAGTGCACAAATAGGCCCCAATCGTACAGTTAGATATAACAGCACATCGCAGCACAACCTATATTTGTTATCTATTTAGTGCACAAATAGACCCCAATCCTACAGTTAGATACAGCAGCATATTCCAGCACAACCTATATTTCTTATCTCTTTAGTGCACAAATAAAACCCAATCCTACAGTTAGATACTGCAGCATATCCCAGCACAACCTATATTTGTTATCTGTTAAGTGCACAAATAGACCCCAATCCTACAGTTGGATACAGCACCATATACTTGCACAACCTATATTTTTTATCTGTTTATTGCACAAATAGATCCCAATCCTACAGTTAGATACAGCACCATATCCCAGCACAACCTATATTTGTTATCTGTTAAGTACACCAATAGACCCCAATCCTACAGTTAGATACAGCACCATATACTTGCACAACCTATATTTGTTATCTGTTTATTGCACAAATAGATCCCAATCCTACAGTTAGATACAGCAGCATATCCCAGCACAACCTATATTTGTTATCTGTTAAGTGCACAAATAGACCCCAATCCTACAGTTAGATACAACAGCATATCCCAGCACAACCTATATTTGTTATCTGTTTATTGCACAAATAGACCCCAATCCTACAGTTAGATACATCAGCGAATCCCAGCACAACCTATAACTGTTATCCGTTAAGTACACAAATAGACCCCAATCCTACAGTTAGATACAGCGACATATCCCAGCACAACCTATAACTGTTATCTGTTAAGTGCACAAATAGACCCCAATCCTACAGTTAGGTACATCAGCAAATCCCAGCACAACCTATAACTGTTATCCGTTAAGTACACAAATAGACCCCAATCCTACAGTTAGATACAGCACCATATCCCAGCATAACCTATAACTGTTATCTGTTAAGTGCACAAATAGACCCCAATCTTACAGTTAGATAGGGCGGCATATACCAGCACAACCTATAACTGTTATTTGTTAAGTGCACAAATAGACCCCAATCCTACAGTTAGATACAGCAGCATATCCCAGCACAACCTATATTTGTTATCTGTTTATTGCACAAATAGAACCCAATCCTAC
The DNA here is from genome assembly GCA_030765055.1 of Mantis religiosa. NCBI lineage: Eukaryota > Metazoa > Arthropoda > Insecta > Mantodea > Mantidae > Mantis > Mantis religiosa. Next base: position 826,214 of record JAUKNK010000148.1, read on the forward strand.
AGTTAGATACAGATGCATATCCCAGCACAACCTATATTTGTTATCTGTTTAGTGCACAAATAGACCCCAATCCTACAGTTAGATACAGCACCGTATACCAGCACAACCTATATCTTTTATATGTTTAGTGCACAAATAGACCCCTATCCTTCAGTTAGATACAGCACCATATACCAGCACAACTTATAACTGTTATCTGTTAAGAGCACAAATAGTCCCCAATTCTACTGTTAGATACAGCACCATATACTTGCACAACCTATAACTGTTATCTGTTAAGTGCACAAATAATCCCCAATCCTACAGTTAGATACAGCGGCATATCCCAGCACAACCTATAACTGTTATCTGTTAAGTGCACAAATAGACCCCAAACCTACAGTTAGATACAGCACCATATACCAGCAGAACCTATATTTGAAATCTGATTAGTGCACAAATAGACCCCAATCCTACAGTTAGATACTGCGGCATATACCAGCACAACCTATAACTGTTATCTGTTAAGTGCACAAATAGACCCCAATCCGACAATTAGATACAGCAGCATATCACAGCACAACCTATAACTGTTATCTGTTAAGTGCACAAATAGACCCCAATCCTACAGTTAGATACTGCACCATATACGTGCACAACCTATATTATTTATCATTTTACTGCACAAATAGACCCCAATCCTACAGTTAGATACAGCAGCATACCCCAAAACAACCTATATTTGTTATCTGTAAAGTGCTCAATTAGACACCAAGCCTACGGTTAGATACAGCAGCATATCCCAGCACAACCTATATTTCTTATCTGTTAAGTGCACAAAAAGACCCCAATCCTACAGTTAGATACAGCACCATATACTTGCACAACCTATATTTGTTATCTGTTTATTGCACAAATAGATCCCAATCCTACAGTTTGATACAGCACCATACCCCAGCACAACCTAAATTTGTTATCTGTTTAGTGCACAATTAGACCCCAAGCCTACAGTTAGATACAGCAGCATATCCCAGCACAACCTAAATTTGTTATCTGTTAAGTGCACAAATAGACCCCAATCCTACAGTAAGATACAGCACCATATCCCACCACAACCTATAACAGTTATCTGTTAATTGCACAAATAGACACCAATCTTACAGTTAGATACAGCGGCATATACCAGCACAACCTATAACTGTTATCTGTTAAGTGCACAAATAGGCCTTAATCGTACAGTTAGATATAACAGCACATCGCAGCACAACCTATATTTGTTATCTATTTAGTGCACAAATAGACCCCAATCCTACAGTTAGATACAGCAGCATATTCCAGCACAACCTATATTTGTTATCTGTTAAGTGCACAAATAGACCCCAATCCTACAGTTAGATACTGCAGCATATCCCAGCACAACCTATATTTGTTATCTGTTAAGTGCACAAATAGACCCCAATCCTACAGTTAGATACAGCACCATATACTTGCACAACCTATATTTGTTATCTGTTTATTGCACAACTAGATCCCAATCCTACAGTTAGAAACAGCACCATATCCCAGCACAACCTATATTTGTTATCTGTTAAGTACACCAATAGACCCCAATCCTACAGTTAGATACAGCACCATATACTTGCACAACCTATATTTGTTATCTGTTTATTGCACAAATAGATCCCAATCCTACAGTTAGATACAGCATATTCCAGCACAACCTATATTTGTTATCTGTTTAGTGCACCAATAGACCCCAATCCTACAGTTAGATACAGCAGCATATTCCAGCACAACCTATATTTGTTATCTGTTTAGTGCACAAATGGACCCCAATCCTACAGTTAGATACAGCAGCCTACCCCAGCACAACCTATATTTGTTATCTGTTAAGTGCACAAATAGACCTCAATCCTACAGTTAGATACAGCACCGTATACCAGCACAACCTATAACTGTTATATGTTTAGTGCACAAATAGACCCAATCCTACAGTTAGATACAGCGGCATATCCCAGCACAATCTATAACTGTTATCTGTTAGGTGCACAAATATAACCCAATCCTACAGTTAGATACAGTGGCATATCCCAGCACAAACTATAACTGTTATCTGTTAAGTGCACAAATAGTCCCCAATCCTACAGTTAGATACAGCGGCATATACCAGCACAACCTATAACTGTTGTCTGTTAAGTGCACAAATAGACCCCAAACCTAGAGTTAGATACAGTGGCATATCCCAGCACAAACTATAACTGTTATCTGTTAAGTGCACAAATAGACCCCAAACCTACAGTTTGATACAGTGGCATATGCCAGCACAACCTATAACTGTTATCTGTTAGGTGCACAAATAGACCCCAAACCTACAGTTAGATACAGTGGCATATCCCAGCAGAACCTATAACTGTTGTCTGTTAGGTGCACAAATAGACCCAATCCTACAGTTAGATACAGCGGCATATCCCAGCACAACCTATAACTGTTATCTGTTAGGTGCACAAATAGACCCCTATCCTACAGTTAGATACAGTGGCATATCCCAGCACAAACTATAACTGTTATCTGTTAAGTGCACAAATAGACCCCAATCCTACAGTTAGATACAGCGGCATATACCAGCACAACCTATAACTGTTGTCTGTTAAGTGCACAAATAGACCCCAAACCTACAGTTAGATACAGCACCATATACCAGCAGAACCTATATTTGAAATCTGATTAGTGCACAAATAGACCCCAATCCTACAGTTAGATACAGCGGCATATCCCAGCACAACCTATAACTGTTATCTGTTAAGTGCACAAATAGACCTTAATCCTACAGTTAGATACATCAGCAAATCCCAGCACAACCTATAACTGTTATCCGTTAAGTACACAAATAGACCCCAATCCTACAGTTAGATACAGCACCATATCCCAGCACAACCTATAACTGTTATCTGTTAAGTGCACAAATAGACCCCAATCTTACAGTTAGATACGGCGGCATATACCAGCACAACCTATAACTGTTATTTGTTAAGTGCACAAATAGACCCCAATCCTACAGTTAGATACAGCGGCATATCCCAGCACATCCTATAACTGTTAACTGTTAAGTGCACAAATAGACCCCAATCTTACAGTTAGATACAGCAGCATATCCCAGCAGAACCTATATTTGTTATCTGTTTAGTGTACAAATAGACCCCAATCCTACAGTTAGATACAGCAGCATACCCCAGCACAACCTATATTTGTTATCTGTTAAGTGCACAAATAGACCCCAATCCTACAGTTAGATACAGCATATTCCAGCACAACCTATATTTGTTATCTGTTTAGTGCACCAATAGACCCCAATCCTACAGTTAGATACAGCAGCATATTCAAGCACAACCTATATTTGTTATCTGTTTAGTGCACAAATGGACCCCAATCCTACAGTTAGATACAGCAGCATACCCCAGCACAACCTATATTTGTTATCTGTTAAGTGCACAAATAGACCCCAATCCTACAGTTAGATACAGCACCATATACTTGCACAACCTATATTTGTTATCTGTTTATTGCACAAATAGAACCCAATCCTACAGTTAGATACAGATGCATATCCCAGCACAACCTATATTTGTTATCTGTTTAGTGCACAAATAGACCCCAATCCTACAGTTAGATACCGCACCGTATACCAGCACAACCTATGTCTTTTATATGTTTAGTGCATAAATAGATCCCTATCCTACAGTTAGATACAGCACCATATACCAGCACAACATATAACTGTTATCTGTTAAGAGCACAAATAGTCCCCAATTCTACTGTTAGACACAGCACCATATACTTGCACAACCTATAACTGTTATCTGTTAAGTGCACAAATAGTCCCCAATCCTACAGTTAGATGCAGCGGCATATCCCAGCACAACCTATAACTGTTATCTGTTAAGTGCACAAATAGACCCCAATCCTACAGTTAGATACAGCGGCATATACCAGCACAACCTATAACTGTTGTCGGTTAAGTGCACAAATAGACCCCAAACCTACTGTTAGATACAGCACCATATACCAGCAGAACCTATATTTGAATTCTGATTAGTGCACAAATAGACCCCAATCCTACAGTTAGATACAGCGGCATATACCAGCACAACCTATAACTGTTATCTGTTAAGTGCACAAATAGACCCCAATCCGACAGTTAGATACAGCAGCATATCACAGCACAACCTATAACTGTTATCTGTTAAGTGCACAAATAGACCCCAATCCTACAGTTAGATACATCAGCAAATCCCAGCACAACGTATATTTGTTATCTGTTTAGTACACAAATAGGCCCCAATCCTGCAGTTAGATACAGCACCATATCACAGCATAACCTTTATTTGTTATCTCTTAAGTGCACAAATAGACCCCAATCCTACAGTTAGATACAGCACCATATACCTGCGCAACCTATATTTGTTATCTGTTAAGTGCACAAATAGTCCCCAATCCTACAGTTAGATACTGCACCATATACGTGCACAACCTATATTTGTTATCATTTTACTGCACAAATAGACCCCAATCCTACAGTAAGATACAGCACCATATCCCACCACAACCTATAACAGTTATCTGTTAAGTGCACAAATAGACACCAATCTTACAGTTAGATACAGCGGCATATACCAGCACAACCTATAACTGTTATCTGTTAAGTGCACAAATAGACCCCAATCCGACAATTAGATACAGCAGCATATCACAGCACAACCTATAACTGTTATCTGTTAAGTGCACAAATAGACCCCAATCCTACAGTTAGATACTGCACCATATACGTGCACAACCTATATTATTTATCATTTTACTGCACAAATAGACCCCAATCCTACAGTTAGATACAGCACCATATACTTGCACAACCTATATTTGTTATCTGTTTATTGCACAAATAGATCCCAATCCTACAGTTAGATACAGCACCATACCCCAGCACAACCTAAATTTGTTATCTGTTAAGTGCACAATTAGACCCCAAGCCTACAGTTAGATACAGCAGCATATCCCAGCACAACCTATTTTTGTTATCTGTTAAGTACACAAATAGACCCCAATCCTACAGTTAGATACAGCACCACATACTTGCACAACCTATATTTGTTATCTGTTTATTGCACAAATAGAACCCAATCCTACAGCTAGATACAGAAGCATATCCCAGCACAACCTATATTTGTTATCTGTTTAGTGCACAAATAGACCCCAGTCCTACAGTTAGATACAGCAGCATACCCCAGCACAACCTATATTTGTTATCTGTTAAGTGCACAATTAGACCCCAAGCCTACCGTTAGATACAGCACAATATCCCAGCACAACCTATAACTGTTATATATTAAGTGCACAAATAGACCCCAATCCTACAGTTAGATACAGCACCATATACTTGCACAACCTATATAGACCCCAATCCTACAGTTAGATACAGCATATCCCAGCACAACCTATATTTGTTATCTGTTTAGTGCACAAATAAACCCCAATCCTACAGTTAGATACAGCATATCCCAGCACAACCTATATTTGTTATCTGTTTAGTGCACAAATAGACCCCAATCCTACAGTTAGATACAGCACCGTATACCAGCACAACCTATATTTGTTATCTGTTTAGTGCACAAATAGACCCCAATCCTACAGTTAGATACAGCACCGTATACCAGCACAACCTATAACTGTTATCTGTTAAGTACACAATTAGACCCCAATCCTACAGTTAGATACAGCACATATCCCAGCACAACCTATAACTGTTATCTGTTAAGTGCACAATTAGTCCCCAATCCTACAGTTAGATACAACAGCATATCCCAGCATAACCCATATTTGTTATCTGTTTAGTGCACAAATAGACCCCAATCCTACAGTTAGATACAGCAGCATATTCCAGCACAACCTATATTTGTTATCTTTTTAGTGCACAAATAGACCCCAATCTTACAGTTAGATACAGTAGCATATCCCAGCACAACCTATATTTGTTATCTGTTTAGTGCACAAATAGACCCCAATCCTACAGTTAGATACAGCATATCCCAGCACAACCTATATTTGTAATCTGTTTAGTGCACAAATAGACCCCAATCCTACAGTTAGATACAGCATATCCCAGCACAACCTATATTTGTTATCTGTTTAGTGCACCAATAGACCCCAATCCTACAGTTAGATACAGCAGCATATTCCAGCACAACCTATATTTGTTATCTGTTTAGTGCACAAATAGAACCTAATCCTACAGTTAGATACAGCAGCATATCCCAGCACAACCTATATTTGTTATCTGTTTAGTGCACAAATACACCCCAATCCTACAGTTAGATACAGCACCATATACCAGCACAACCTATAACTGTTGTCTGTTAAGTGCACAAATAGATCCCAAACCTACAGTTTGATACAGCAGCATATCACAGCACAACCTATAACTGTTACCTGTTAAGTGCACAAATAGTCCCCAATCCTACAGTTAGATACATCAACAAATCCCAGCACAACCTATAACTGTTATCCGTTAAGTGCACAAATAGACCCCAATCCTACAGTTAGATATAGCACCATATCCCAGCACAACCTATAACAGTTATCTGTTAAGTGCACAAATAGACCCCAATCCCACAGTTAGATACAGCGGCATATACCAGCATAACCTATAACTGATATCTGTTAAGTGCACAATTAGAACCCAATCCTACAGTTAGATACAGCACCATATACAAGCACAACCTATAACTGATATCTGTTAAGTGCACAAATAGACCTTAATCTTACAGTTAGAGACAGCAGCATACCCCAGCACAACCTATAACTGTTATCTGTTAAGTGCACAAATAGGCCCCAATCGTACAGTTAGATACAGCATATCCCAGCACACCTATATTTGTTATCTGTTATGTGCACAAATAGGCCCCAATCGTACAGTTAGATACAGCATATCCCAGCACAACCTATATTTGTTATCTGTTTAGTGCACCAATAGACCCCAATCCTACAGTTAGATACAGCAGCATATTCCAGCACAACCTATATTTGTTATCTGTTTAGTGCACAAATAGACCCCAATCTTACAGTTAGTTACAGCAGCATATCCCAACACAACCTATATTTGTTATCTGTTTAGTGCACAAATAGACCCCAATCCTACAGTTAGATACAGCAGCATACCCCAAAAAAACCTATATTTGTTATCTATAAAGTGCAGAATTAGACACCAAGCCTACGGTTAGATACAGCAGCATATCCCAGCACAACCTATATTTGTTATCTGTTAAGTGCACAAATAAAACCCAATCCTACAGTTAGATACAGCAGCATATCCCAGCACAACCTATATTTGTTATCTGTTTAGTGCACAAATAGACCCCAATCCTACAGTTAGATACAGCACCGTATACCAGCACAACCTATAACTGTTATATGTTTAGTGCACAAATAGACCCCAATCCTACAGTTAGATACAGCACCATATACTTGTACAACCTATATTTGTTATCTGTTTATTGCACAAATAGAACCCAATCCTACAGTTAGATACAGCAGCATATCCCAGCACAACCTATATTTGTTATCTTTTTAGTGCACAAATAGACCCCAATCCTACAGTTAGATACAGCACCATATACCAGCACAACCTATAACTGTTATATGTTAAGTGCACTATTAGACCCCAAGCCTAGAGTTAGATACAGCACCATATACTTGCACAACCTATATTTGTTATCTGTTTATTGCACAAATAGAACCCAATCCTACAGTTAGATACATCAGCAAATCCCAGCACAACCTATAACTGTTATCCGTTAAGTGCACAAATAGACCCCAATCCTACAGTTAGATACAGCACCATATCCCAACACAACCTATAACAGTTATTTGTTAAGTGCACAAATAGACCCCAATCTTAAAGTTAGATACAGCGGCATATAGCAGCAAAACCTATAACTGTTATCTGTTAAGTGCACAATTAGAACCCAATCCTACAGTTAGATACAGCATCGTATCCCAGCACAACCTATAACTGATATCTGTTAAGTGCACAAATAGACCCCAATCTTACAGTTAGATACAGGGGCCTATACCAGCACAACCTATAACTGTTATCTGTTAAGTGCACAAATAGTACCCAATTCTACTGTTAGATACAGCAGCATATCCCAGCACAACCTATATTTGTTATCTGTTTAGTGCACAATTAGACCCCAATCCTACAGTTAGATAGAGCGGCATATCCCAGCACAACCTATAACAGTTATCTGTTAAGTGCACAAATACACCCCAATCCTACAGTTAGATAAAGCACCATATCCCAGCACAACCTATAACTGTTATCTGTTAAGTGCACAAATAGTAACCAATTCTACTGTTAGATAAAGCAGCATATTCCAGCACAACCTGTATTTGTTATCTGTTAAGTGCACAATTAGACCCCAATCCTACAGTTAGATACAGCACCATATCCCAGCACAACCTATAACTGTTATCTGTTAAGTGCACAAATAGACCCCAATCCAACAGTTATATACAGCGGCTAATCCCAGCACAACGTATAACTGTTATCTGTTAAGTGCACAAATAGTCCCCAATCCTACAGTTAGATACAACAGCATATCCCAGCACAACCTATATTTGTTATCTGTTTAGTGCACAAATAGACCCCAATCCTACAGTTAGATACAGCAGCATATTCCAGCACAACCTATATTTGTTATCTTTTTAGTGCACAAATAGACCCCAATCTTACAGTTAGATACAGTAGCATATCCCAGCACAACCTATATTTGTTATCTGTTTAGTGCACAAATAGACCCCAATCCTACAGTTAGATACAGCATATCCCAGCACAACCTATATTTGTTATCTGTTTAGTGCACAAATAGACCCCAATCCTACAGTTAGATACTGCAGCATATCCCAGCACAACCTATGTTTGTTATCTGTTTAGTGCACCAATAGACCCCAATCCTACAGTTAGATACAGCAGCATATTCCAGCACAACCTATATTTGTTATCTGTTTAGTGCACAAATAGAACCCAATCCTGCAGTTAGATACAGCAGCATATTCCAGCACAACCTATATTTGTTATCTGTTTAGTGCACAAATAGACCCCAATCCTACAGTTAGATACTGCAGCATATCCCAGCACAACCTATATTTGTTATCTGTTTAGTGCACCAATAGACCCCAATCCTACAGTTAGATACAGCAGCATATTCCAGCACAACCTATATTTGTTATCTGTTTAGTGCACCAATAGACCCCAATCCTACAGTTAGATACAGCAGCATATTCCAGCACAACCTATATTTGTTATCTGTTTAGTGCACCAATAGACCCCAATCCTACAGTTAGATACAGCAGCATATTCCAGCACAACCTATATTTGTTATCTGTTTAGTGCACAAATAGAACCCAATCCTACAGTTAGATACAGATGCATATCCCAGCACAACCTATATTTGTTATCTGTTTAGTGCACAAATAGACCCCATTCCTAAAGTTAGGTACAGCAGCATACCCCAGCACAACCTATATTTGTTATCTGTTAAGTGCACAATTAGACCCCAAGCCTACGGTTAGATGCAGCACCATATCCCAGCACAACCTAAATTTGTTATCTGTTAAGTGCACAAATAGAGCCCAATCCTACAGTTAGATACAGCACCATATACTTGTACAACCTGTTTTGTTAACACTTTATTGCACAAATAGACCCCAATCCTACAGATAGATACAGCACCATATCCCAGCACAACCTAAATTTGTTATCTGTTAAGTGCACAAATAGACCCCAATCCTACAGTTAGATACAGCACCATATACTTGTACAACCTGTTTTGTTAACACTTTATTGCACAAATAGACCCCAAGCCTACGGTTAGATGCAGCACCATATCCCAGCACAACCTAAATTTGTTATCTGTTAAGTGCACAAATAGACCCCAATCCTACAGTTAGATACAGCACCATATACTTGTACAACCTATTTTGTTAACTGTTTATTGCACAAATAGACCCCAATCCTACAGTTAGATACAGCACCATATACTTGTACAACCTATTTTGTTAACTGTTTATTGCACAAATAGACCCCAATCCTACAGTTAGATACAGCACCATATACTTGTACAACCTGTTTTGTTAACTGTTTATTGCACAAATAGACCCCAATCCTACAGATAGATACAGCACCATATACTTGTACAACCTATTTTGTTAACAGTTTATTGCACAAATAGGACCCAAGCCTACAGTTAGATACAGCACCAAATACCAGCACAACCTATAACTGTTATATGTTAAGTGCACAGTTAGACCCCAAGCCTACAGTTAGATACAGCACCATATACCAGCACAACCTATAACTGTTATATGTTAAGTGCACAGTTAGACCCCAAGCCTACAGTTAGATACAGCACCATATACCAGCACAACCTATAACTGTTATATGTTAAGTGCACAATTAGACCCCAATCCTCCAGTTAGATACAGCACCATATGCCAGCACAACCTATAACTGTTATCCGTTAAGTGCACAAATAGACCTTAATCCTACAGTTAGATACAGCAGCTTATCCCAGCACAACCTATAACTGTTATCTGTTAAGTGCCCAAATAGGCCCCAATCGTACAGTTAGATACAACAGCATATCCCAGCACAACCTATATTTGTTATCTGTGTAGTGCACAAATAGACCCCAATCCTACAGTTAGATACAGCATATCCCAGCACAACCTATATTTGTTATCTGTTTAGTGCACAAATAGAACCCAATCCTACAGTTAGATACAGCACCATATCCCAGCACAACCTATAGCTGTTATCTGTTAAGTGCACAAATAGACCTTAATCCTACAGTTAGATACAGCAGCATATCCCAGCACAACCTATATTTGTTATCTGTTTAGTGCACAATTAGAACCCAATCCTACAGTTAGATACAGCACCATATCCCAGCACAACCTATAGCTGTTATCTGTTAAGTGCACAAATAGACCTTAATCCTACAGTTAGATACAGCAGCATATCCCAGCACAACCTATATTTGTTATCTGTTTAGTGCACAATTAGAACCCAATCCTACAGTTAGATACAGCACCATATCCCAGCACAACCTATAGCTGTTATCTGTTAAGTGCACAAATAGGCCCCAATCGTACAGTTAGATACAACAGCATATCCCAGCACAACCTATATTTGTTATCTGTTAAGTGCACAAATAGACCCCAATCCTACAGTTAGATACAGCAGCATATTCCAGCACAACCTATTTTTGTTAGCTTTTTAGTGCACAAATAGACCCCAATCCTACAGTTAGATACAGCAGCATATTCCAGCACAACCTGTATTTGTTATCTGTTTAGTGCACAAATGGACCCCAATCCTACAGTTAGATATAGCACCATATCCCAGCACAACCTATATTTGTTATATGTTTAGTGCACCAATAGACGCCAATCCTACAGTTAGATACCGCAGCATATTCCAGGACAACCTATATTTGTTATCTGTTTAGTGCACAAATAGACCCAAATCCTACAGTTAGATACAGCAGCATACCCCAGCACAACCTATATTTGTTATCTGTTAAGTGCACAATTAGACCCCAATCCTACAGTTAGATACAGCACCATATACTTGCACAACCTATATTTGTTATCTGTTTAGTGCACAAATAGACCCCAATCCTACAGTTAGATACAGCATATTCCAGCACAACCTATATTTGTTATATGTTTAGTGCACCAATAGACGCCAATCCTACAGTTAGATACAGCAGCATATTCCAGGACAACCTATATTTGTTATCTGTTTAGTGCACAAATAGACCCCAATCCTACAGTTAGATATAGCACCATATCCCAGCACAACCTATATTTGTTATATGTTTAGTGCACCAATAGACGCCAATCCTACAGTTAGATACCGCAGCATATTCCAGGACAACCTATATTTGTTATCAGTTTAGTATACAAATGGACCCCAATCCTACAGTTAGATACAGCAGCATACCCCAGCACAACCTATATTTGTTATCTGTTAAGTGCACAATTAGACCCCAAACCTACGGTTAGATACAGCACCATACCCCAGCACAACCTAAATTTGTTATATGTTAAGTGCACAATTAGACCCCAAGCCTACGGTTAGATACAGCAGCATTTCCCAGCACAACCTATATTTGTTTTCTGTTAAGTGCACAAATAGACCCCGATCCTACAGTTAGATACAGCACCATATACTTGCACAACCTATATTTGTTATCTGTTTATTGCACAAATAGAACACAATCCTACAGTTAGATGCAGCAGCATATCCCAGCACAACCTATATTTGTTATCTGTTTAGTGCACAAATAGACCCCAATCCTACAGTTAGATACAGCAGCATATTCCAGCACAACCTGTATTTGTTATCTGTTTAGTGCACAAATGGACCCCAATCCTACAGTTAGATACAGCAGCATATACCAGCACAACCTATATTAGTTATCTGTTAAGTGCACAATTAGACCCCAATCCTACGGTTAGATGCAGCACCATATCCCAGCACAACCTATATTTGTTATCTGTTTAGTGCACAAATAGACCCCAATCCTACAGTTAGATACAGCATATTCCAGCACAACCTATATTTGTTATCTGTTTAGTGCACCAATAGACGCCAATCCTACAGTTAGATACAGCAGCATATTCCAGGACAACCTATATTTGTTATCAGTTTAGTATACAAATGGACCCCAATCCCACAGTTAGATACAGCATTATACCCCAGCACAACCTGTATTTGTTATCTGTTTAGTGCACAAATAGACCTTAATCCTACAGTTAGATACAGCGGCATATCCTAGCAGAACCTATAACTGTTATCTGTTAAGTGCACAAATAGACCACAATCCTACAGTTAGATACAGCGGCATATCCCAGCACAACCTATAACTGTTATCTGTTAAGTGCACAAATAGACCCCAATCCTACAGTTAGATACAGCACCATATCCAAGCACAACCTATATTTGTTATCTGTTAAGTGCACAATTAGACCCCAAACCTACGGTTAGATACAGCACCATATTTCAGCACAACCTAAATTTGTTATCTGTTAAGTGCACAAATAAACCCCCTAATCCTACAGATAGATACCGCACCATATACTTGTACAACCTACTTTTGTTATCTGTTTATTGCACAAATAGAACCCAATCCTACAGTTAGATACAGCAGCATATCTAAACACAACCTATATTTGTTATCTGTTTAGTGCACAAATAGACCCCAATCCTACAGTTAGATACAGCACCATATACAAGAACAACCTATAACTGTTATATGTTTAGTGCACAAATAGACCCCAATCCTACAATAAGATACAGCGGCATATCCCAGCACAACCTATAACTGTTCTCTGTTAAGTGCACAAATAGACCCCAATCCTACAGTTGGATACAGTGGCATATCCCAGCACAAACTATAACTGTTATCTGTTAAGTGCACAAATAGACCCCAATCCTACAGTTAGATAAAGCAGCATATACCAGAACAACCTATATTTGTTATCTGTTAAGTGCACAATTAGACCCCAATCCTACAGTTAGATACAGCACCATATTCCAGCACAACCTATATTTGTTATCTGTTTAGTGCACAAATAGACCCCAATCTTACAGTTAGTTACAGCAGCATATTCCAGCACAACCTATATTTGTTATCTGTTTAGTGCACCAATAGACCCCAATCCTACAGTTAGATACAGCAGCATATTCAAGCACAACCTATATTTGTTATCTGTTTAGTGCACAAATGGACCCCAATCCTACAGTTAGATACAGCAGCATACCCCTGCACAACCTATATTTGTTATCTGTTAAGTGCACAAATCGACCCCAATCCTACAGTTATATACAGCACCATATACTAGCACAACCTATATTTGTTATCTGCTTATTGCACAAATAGAACCCAATCCTACAGTTAGATACAGCACCGTATACCAGCACAACCTATATCTGTTATATGTTTAGTGCACAAATAGACCCCAATCCTACAGTTAGATACAGCACCGTATACCAGCACAACATATAACTGTTAACTGTTAAGAGCACAAATAGACCCCAATCCTACAGTTAGATACAGCACCATATACCAGCACAACATATAACTGTTATCTGTTAAGAGCACAAATAGACCCCAATCCTACAGTTATATACAGCACCATATACTTGCACAACCTATATTTGTTATCTGCTTATTGCACAAATAGAACCCAATCCTACAGTTAGATACAGCACCATATACCAGCACAACCTATATTTGTTATCTGTTTAGTGCACAAATAGACCCCAATCCTACAGTTAGATACAGCACCGTATACCAGCACAACCTATATCTGTTATATGTTTAGTGCACAAATAGTCCCCAATTCGACTGTTAGATACAGCACCATATACTTGCACAACCTTTAACTGTTATCTGTTAAGTGCACAAATAGTGCCCAATCCTACAGTTAGATACAGCGGCATATCCCAGCACAACCTATAACTGTTATCTGTTAAGTGCACAAATAGACCCCAATCCTACAGTTAGATACAGCGGCATATACCAGCACAACCTATAACTGTTGTCTGTTAAGTGCACAAATAGAACCCAAACCTACAGTTAGATACAGCACCATATACCATAGGAACCTATATTCGAAATCTGATTAGTGCACAAATAGACCCCAATCCTACAGTTAGATACAGCGGCATATACCAGCACAACCTATAACTGTTATCTGTTAAGTGCACAAATAGACCCCAATCCTACAGTTAGATACAGCACCACATCCCAGCACAACCTATAACTGTTATCTGTTAAGTCCACAAATAGTACCCAATTCTACTGTTAGATAAAGCAGCCTATAGCAGCACAACCTATAACTCTTATCTGTTAAGTGCACAAATAGACCCCAAACCTACAGTTAGATACAGCGGCATATACCAGCACAACCTATAACTGTTATCTGTTAAGTGCACAAATAGACCCCAATCCTACAGTTAGATACAGCACCATATCCCAGCACAACCTATAACTGTTATCTGTTAAGTGCACAAATGGTACCCAATTCTACTGTTAGATAAAGCAGCATATCCCAGCACAACCAATATTTGTTATCTGTTAAGTGCACAATTAGACCCCAATCCTACAGTTAGATATAGCACCATATCCCAGCACAACCTATAACTGTTATCTGATAAGTGCACAAATAGACCTTAATCGTACAGTTAGATACTGCACCATATACCAGCACAACCTATAACTGTTATCTGTTAAGTGCACAATTAGACCCCAATCCTACAGTTAGATACAGCACCATATCCCAGCACAACCTATAACTGTTATCTGTTAAGTGCACAAGTAGTACCCAATTCTACTGTTAGATAAACCAGCATATACCAGCACAACCTTTATTTGTTATCTGTTTACTCCACAATTAGACCCCAATCCTACAGTTAGATACAGCACCATATCCCAGCACAACCTATAACTGTTATCTGTTACGTGCACAAATAGACCCCAATCCAACAGTTAGATACAGCGGCATATCCCAGCACAACCTATAACTTTTATCTGTTAAGTGCACAAATAGTCCCCAATCCTACAGTTAGATACAGCAGCATATCCCAGCAGAACCTATAACTGTTATCTGTTAAGTGCACAAATAGACCCCAATCCTACAGTTAGATAAAACACCATATCCCAGCACAACCTATATTTGTTATCTGTTTAGTGCACAAATAGACCCCAATCTTACAGTTAGATACAGCAGCATATCGCAGCACAACCTATATTTGTTATCTGTTTAGTGCACAAATAGACCCCAATCCTACAGTTAGATACAGCATATCCCAGCACAACCCATATTTGTTATCTGTTTATTGCACAAATAGACCCCAATCCTACAGTTACATACAGCATATCTCAACACAACCTATATTTGTTATCTGTTTAGTGCACCAATAGACCCCAATCCTACAGTTAGGTACAGCAGCATATACCAGCACAACCTATAACTGTTATATGTTAATTGCAAAATTAGACCCCAAGCCTACAGTTAGATACAGCACCATATCACAGCACAACCTATATTTGAAATCTGATTAGTGCACAAATAGACCCCAATCCTACAGTTAGATACAGCGGCATATACCAGCACAACCAATATTTGTTATCTGTTTAGTGCACAAATAGACCCCAATGCTACAGTTAGATACAGCAGCATACCCCAGCACAACCTATATTTGTTATCTGTTATGTGCACAATTCGACCCCAAGCCTACGGTTAGATACAGCACCATATCCAAATACAACCTAAATTTGTTATGTGTTAAGTGCACAATTAGAGCCCAATCCTACAGTTAGATACAGCACCGTATACCAGCACAACCTATATCTGCTATATGTTTAGTGCACAAATAGACCCCTATCCTACAGTTAGATACAGCACCATATACCAGCACAACATATAACTGTTATCTGTTAAGTGCACAAATAGTGCCCAATCCTACAGTTAGATACAGCGGCATATCCCAGCACAACCTATAACTGTTATCTGTTAAGTGCACAAATAGACCCCAATCCTACAGTTAGATACAGCGGCATATACCAGCACAACCTATAACTGTTGTCTGTTAAGTGCACAAATAGAACCCAAACCTACAGTTAGATACAGCACCATATACCATAGGAACCTAAATTCCAAATCTGATTAGTGCACACATAGACCCCAATCCTACAGTTAGATACAGCGGCATATACCAGCACAACCTATAACTGTTATCTGTTAAGTGCACAAATAGACCCCAATCCTACAGTTAGATACAGCACCATATCCCAGCACAACCTATAACTGTTATCTGATAAGTGCACAAATAGACCTTAATCGTACAGTTAGATACTGCACCATATACCAGCACAACCTATAACTGTTATCTGTTAAGTGCACAATTAGACCCCAATCCTACAGTTAGATACAGCACCATATCCCAGCACAACCTATAACTGTTATCTGTTAAGTGCACAAATAGTACCCAATTCTACTGTTAGATAAACCAGCATATACCAGCACAACCTATATTTGTTATCTGTTTACTCCACAATTAGACCCCAATCCTACAGTTAGATACAGCACCATATCCCAGCACAACCTATAACTGTTATCTGTTACGTGCACAAATAGACCCCAATCCAACAGTTAGATACAGCGGCATATCCCAGCACAACCTATAACTGTTATCTGTTAAGTGCACAAATAGTCCCCAATCCTACAGTTAGATACAGCAGCATATCCCAGCAGAACCTATAACTGTTATCTGTTAAGTGCACAAATAGACCCCAATCTTACAGTTAGATACAGCAGCATATCGCAGCACAACCTATATTTGTTATCTGTTTAGTGCACAAATAGACCCCAATCCTACAGTTAGATACAGCATATCCCAGCACAACCCATATTTGTTATCTGTTTATTGCACAAATAGACCCCAATCCTACAGTTACATACAGCATATCTCAACACAACCTATATTTGTTATCTGTTTAGTGCACCAATAGACCCCAATCCTACAGTTAGGTACAGCAGCATATACCAGCACAACCTATAACTGTTATATGTTAATTGCAAAATTAGACCCCAAGCCTACAGTTAGATACAGCACCATATCACAGCACAACCTATATTTGAAATCTGATTAGTGCACAAATAGACCCCAATCCTACAGTTAGATACAGCGGCATATACCAGCACAACCAATATTTGTTATCTGTTTAGTGCACAAATAGACCCCAATGCTACAGTTAGATACAGCAGCATACCCCAGCACAACCTATATTTGTTATCTGTTATGTGCACAATTCGACCCCAAGCCTACGGTTAGATACAGCACCATATCCAAATACAACCTAAATTTGTTATGTGTTAAGTGCACAATTAGAGCCCAATCCTACAGTTAGATACAGCACCGTATACCAGCACAACCTATATCTGCTATATGTTTAGTGCACAAATAGACCCCTATCCTACAGTTAGATATAGCACCATATACCAGCACAACATATAACTGTTATCTGTTAAGTGCACAAATAGTGCCCAATCCTACAGTTAGATACAGCGGCATATCCCAGCACAACCTATAACTGTTATCTGTTAAGTGCACAAATAGACCCCAATCCTACAGTTAGATACAGCGGCATATACCAGCACAACCTATAACTGTTGTCTGTTAAGTGCACAAATAGAACCCAAACCTACAGTTAGATACAGCACCATATACCATAGGAACCTAAATTCGAAATCTGATTAGTGCACACATAGACCCCAATCCTACAGTTAGATACAGCGGCATATACCAGCACAACCTATAACTGTTATCTGTTAAGTGCACAAATAGACCCCAATCCTACAGTTAGATACAGCACCATATCCCAGCACAACCTATAACTGTTATCTGATAAGTGCACAAATAGACCTTAATCGTACAGTTAGATACTGCACCATATACCAGCACAACCTATAACTGTTATCTGTTAAGTGCACAATTAGACCCCAATCCTACAGTTAGATACAGCACCATATCCCAGCACAACCTATAACTGTTATCTGTTAAGTGCACAAATAGTACCCAATTCTACTGTTAGATAAACCAGCATATACCAGCACAACCTATATTTGTTATCTGTTTACTCCACAATTAGACCCCAATCCTACAGTTAGATACAGCACCATATCCCAGCACAACCTATAACTGTTATCTGTTACGTGCACAAATAGACCCCAATCCAACAGTTAGATACAGCGGCATATCCCAGCACAACCTATAACTGTTATCTGTTAAGTGCACAAATAGTCCCCAATCCTACAGTTAGATACAGCAGCATATCCCAGCAGAACCTATAACTGTTATCTGTTAAGTGCACAAATAGACCCCAATCCTACAGTTAGATAAAACACCATATCCCAGCACAACCTATATTTGTTATCTGTTTAGTGCACAAATAGACCCCAATGCTACAGTTAGATACATAAGCATATCCTAGCACAACCTATATTTGTTATGTGTTTATTGCACAAATAGACCCCAAACCTACAGTTAGATACAGCAGCATATTCCAGCACAACCTATATTTGTTATCTTTTTAGTGCACAAATAGACCCCAATCTTACAGTTAGATACAGCAGCATATCGCAGCACAACCTATATTTGTTATCTGTTTAGTGCACAAATAGACCCCAATCCTACAGTTAGATACAGCATATCCCAGCACAACCCATATTTGTTATCTGTTTATTGCACAAATAGACCCCAATCCTACAGTTACATACAGCATATCTCAGCACAACCTATATTTGTTATCTGTTTAGTGCACCAATAGACCCCAATCCTACAGTTAGGAACAGCAGCATATACCAGCACAACCTATAACTGTTATATGTTAAGTGCAAAATTAGACCCCAAGCCTACAGTTAGATACAGCACCATATCACAGCACAACCTATATTTGAAATCTGATTAGTGCACAAATAGACCCCAATCCTACAGTTAGATACAGCGGCATATCCCAGCACAACCTATATCTGTTATCTGTTAAGTGCACAAATAGACCCCAATCCTACAGTAAGATACAGTGGCATATCCCAGCACAACCTATATTTGTTATATGTTTAGTGCACCAATAGACGCCAATCCTACAGTTAGATACAGCAGCATATTCCAGGACAACCTATATTTGTTATCAGTTTAGTATACAAATGGACCCCAATCCTACAGTTAGATACAGCAGCATACCCCAGCACAACCTATATTTGTTATCTGTTAAGTGCACAATTAGACCCCAAACCTACGGTTAGATACAGCACCATACCCCAGCACAACCTAAATTTGTTATATGTTAAGTGCACAATTAGACCCCAAGCCTACGGTTAGATACAGCAGCATTTCCCAGCACAACCTCTATTTGTTTTCTGTTAAGTGCACAAATAGACCCCAATCCTACAGTTAGATACAGTACCATATACTTGCACAACCTATATTTGTTATCTGTTTATTGCACAAATAGAACACAATCCTACAGTTAGATGCAGCAGCATATCCCAGCACAACCTATATTTGTTATCTGTTTAGTGCACAAATAGACCCCAATCCTACAGTTAGATACAGCACCATATACTTGCACAACCTATATTTGTTATCTGTTTATTGCACAAATAGAACACAATCCTACAGTTAGATGCAGCAGCATATCCCAGCACAACCTGTATTTGTTATCTGTTTAGTGCACAAATAGACCCCAATCCTACAGTTAGATACAGCAGCATATTCCAGCACAACCTGTATTTGTTATCTGTTTAGTGCACAAATAGACCCCAATCCTACAGTTAGATACAGCAGCATATCCCAGCACAACCTGTATTTGTTATCTGTTTAGTGCACAAATAGACCCCAATCCTACAGTTAGATACAGCAGCATATTCCAGCACAACCTGTATTTGTTATCTGTTTAGTGCACAAATAGACCCCAATCCTACAGTTAGATACAGCATATTCCAGCACAACCTATATTTGTTATCTGTTTAGTGCACCAATAGACGCCAATCCTACAGTTAGATACAGCAGCATATTCCAGGACAACCTATATTTGTTATCAATTTAGTATACAAATGGACCCCAATCCTACAGTTAGATACAGCATTATGCCTCAGCACAACCTATATTTGTTATCTGTTAAGTGCACCAATAGACGCCAATCCTACAGTTAGATACAGCAGCATATTCCAGGACAACCTATATTTGTTATCTGTTTAGTGCACAAATGGACCCCAATCCTACAGTTAGATACAGCAGCATACCCCAGCACAACCTATATTTGTTATCTGTTAAGTGCACAAATCGACCCCAATCCTACAGTTATATACAGCACCATATACTTGCACAACCTATATTTGTTATCTGCTTATTGCACAAATAGAACCCAATCCTACAGTTAGATACAGATGCATATCCCAGCACAACCTATATTTGTTATCTGTTTAGTGCACAAATAGACCCCAATCCTACAGTTAGATACAGCACCGTATACCAGCACAACCTATATCTGTTATATGTTTAGTGCACAAATAGTCCCCAATCATACAGTTAGATACAGCACCATATACTTGCACAACCTATATTTGTTATCTGTTTTTTGCACAAATAGAACCCAATCCTACAGTTAGATACATCAGCAAATCCCAGCACAACCTATAACTGTTATCCGTTAAGTGCACAAATAGACCCCAATCCTACAGTTAGATACAGCACCATATCCCAGCACAACCTATAACTGTTATCTGTTAAGTGCACAAATAGACCCCAATCTTACAGTTAGATACAGCGGCATATATCAGCACAACCTATAACTGTTATCTGTTAAGTTCACAAATAGACCTTAATCCAACAGTTAGATACAGCAGCATATCCCAGCACAACCTATAACTGTTATCTGTTAAGTGCCCAAATAGGCTCTAATCGTACAATTAGATACAACAGCATATCCCAGCACAACCTATATTTGTTATCTGTTTAGTGCACAAATAGACCCCAATCCTACAGTTAGATACAGCAGCATATTCCAGGACAACCTATGTTTGTTATCTTTTTAGTGCACAAATAGACCCCAATCTTACAGTTAAATACAGCAGCATATCCCAGCACAACCTATATTTGTTATCTGTTTAGTACACAAATAGACCACAATCTTACAGTTAGTTACAGCAACATACCCCAGCACAACCTATATTTGTTATCTGTTAAGTGCACAATTAGACCCCAAGCCTACAGTTAGATACAGCACCATATCCCAGCACAACCTAAATTTGTTATCTGTTTAGTGCACAAATAGACCCCAATCCTAAAGTTAGATACAGCATATCCCAGCACAACCTATATTTGTTATCTGTTAAGTGCACAAATAAACCCCAATCCTACAGTTAGATACAGCACCATATCCTAGCACATCCTATAACTGTTATCTGTTAAGTGCACAAATAGACCCCAATCCTACAGTTAGATACAGCGTCATATCCCAGCACAACCTATATTTGTTATCTGTTAAGTTCACAAATGGTCCCCAATCCTACAGTTAGATACAGCAGCATATTCCAGCACAACCTGTATTTGTTATCTGTTAAGTGCACAATTAGACCCCAATCCTACGGTTAGATACAGCACCATATCCCAGCACAACCTATAACTGTTATCCGTTAAGTGCAAAAATAGTCCCCAATTCTACTGTTAGATACAGCAGCATATCCCAGCACAACCTATAGTTGTTATCTGTTTAGTGCACAATTAGACCCCAATCCTACAGTTAGATACAGCACCATATCCCAGCACAACCTATAACTGTTATCTGTTAAGTGCAAAAATAGACCCCAATCCAACAGTTAGATACAGCGGGTTATCCCAGCACAACCTATAACTGTTATCTGTTAAGTGCACAAATAGTACCCAATTCTACTGTTAGATAAAGCAGCATATACCAGCACAACCTATATTTGTTATCTGTTAAGTGCACAATTAGACCCCAATCCTACAGTTAGATACAGCACCATATCCCAGCACAACCTATAACTGTTATCTGTTAAGAGCACAAATAGTCCCCAATTCTACTGTTAGATACAGCACCATATACTTGCACAACCTATAACTGTTATATGTTTAGTGCACAATTAGACCCCTATCCTACAGTTAGATACAGCGGCATATACCAGCACAACCAATAACTGTTATATGTTAAGTGCACAATTAGACCCCAAGCCTACAGTTAGATACAGCATCATATACCAGCACAACCTATAACTGTTATCTATTAAGAGTACAAATAGTCCCCAATTCTACTGTTAGATACAGCACCATATACTTGTACAACCTACTTTTGTTATCTGATTATTGCACAAATAGAACCCAATCCTACAGTTAGATACAGCAGCATATCCCACCACAACCTATATTTGTTATCTGTTTAGTGCACAATTAGACCCCAATCCTACAGTTAGATACAGCACCATATCCCAGCACAACCTATAACTGTTATCTGTTAAGAGCACAAATAGTCCCCAATTCTACTGTTAGATACAGCACCATATACTTGCACAACCTATAACTGTTATATGTTTAGTGCACAATTAGACCCCTATCCTACAGTTAGATACAGCGGCATATACCAGCACAACCAATAACTGTTATATGTTAAGTGCACAATTAGACCCCAAGCCTACAGTTAGATACAGCACCATATACCAGCACAACCTATAACTGTTATCTATTAAGAGCACAAATAGTCCCCAATTCTACTGTTAGATACAGCACCATATACTTGCACAACCTATATTTGAAATCTGATTAGTGCACAAATAGACCCCAATCCTACAGTAAGATACAGCGGCATATCCCAGCACAACCTATAACTGTTATCTGTTAAGTGCACAAATAGACCCCAATCCTACAGTTAGATACAGTGGCATATCCCAGCACAAACTATAACTGTTATCTGTTAAGTGCACAAATAGACCCCAAACCTAAAGTTAGATAAAGCAGCATATACCAGCACAACCTATAATTGTTATCTGTTAAGTGCACAATAAGACCCCAATCCTACAGTTAGATACAGTAGCATATTCCAGCACAACCAATAACTGTTATATGTTAAGTGCACAATTAGACCCCAAACCTACAGTTAGATACAGCACCATATACCAGCACAACCAATAACTGTTATATGTTAAGTGCACAATTAGACCCCAATCCTACAGTTAGATAAAGCAGCATATACCAGCACAACCTATAATTGTTTTCTGTTAAGTGCACAATAAGACCCCAATCCTACAGTTAGATACAGCAGCATATTCCAGCACAACCTATATTTGTTATCTGTTTAGTGCACAAATAGACCCCAAACCTACAGTTAGATACAGCACCATATACCAGCAGAACCTGTATTTGAAATCTGGTTAGTGTACAAATAGACCCCAGTCCTACAGTTAGATACAGCGGCATATCCCAGCACAACCTATAACTGTTATCTGTTAAGTGCACAAATAGACCCCAATCCTACAGTTAGATACAGCGGCATATACCAGCACAACCTATAAGTGTTATCTGTTAAGTGCAGATATAGACCCCAATCCTACAGTTAGATACAGCACCATATCCCAGCACAACCTATAACTGTTATCTATTAAGTGCACAAATAGTACCCAATTCTACTGTTAGATAAAGCAGCATATCCCAGCACAACCTATAACTGTTATCTGTTAAGTGCATAAATAGTACCCAATTCTACTGTTAGATAAAGCAGCATATCCCAGCACAACCTATATTTGTTATCTGTTAAGTGCACAATTAGACACCAATCCTACAGTTAGATACAGCACCATATCCCAGCACAACCTATAACTGTTATCTGTTAAGTGCACAATTAGACCCCAATCCTACAGTTAGATACAGCACCATATCCCAGCACATCCTATAAGTGTTATCTGTTAAGTGCACAAATAGTACCCAATTCTACTGTTAGATAAAGCAGCATATACCAGCACAACCTATATTTGTTATCTGTTAAGTGCACAATTAGACCCCAATCCTTCACTTAGATACAGCACCATATCCCAGCACAACCTATAACTGTTATCTGTTAAGTGCACAAGTAGACCTTAATCCTACAGTTAGATACAGCGGCATATCCTAGCAAAACCTATAACTGTTATCTGTTAAGTGCACAAATAGACCCCAATCCTACAGATAGATACAGCAGCATATCCCAGCACAACCTATATTTGTTATCTGTTAAGTGCACAAATAAACCCCAATCCTACAGTTAGATACAGCACCATATCCCAGCACACCCTATAACTGTTATCCGCTAAGTGCACAAATAGTCCCCAATTCTACTGTTAGATACAGCAGCATATCCCAGCACAACCTATATTTGTTATCTGTTTAGTGCACAATTAGACCCCAATCCTACAGTTAGATACGGCACCATATCACAGCACAACCTATAACTGTTATCTGTTAAGTGCACAAATCGACCCCAATCCAACAGTTAGATACAGCGGCATATCCCAGCACAACCTATAACTGTTATCTGTTAAGTGCACAAATAGTCCCGAATCCTACAGTTAGATACAGCAGCATATCCCAACACAACCTATAACTGTTATCTGTTAAGTGCACAAGTAGTCCCCAATCCTACAGTTAGATACAAGAGCATATCCCAGCACAACGTATATTTGTGATCTGTTTAGTGCACAAATAGACCCCAATCCTACAGTTGGATACAGCACCATATCCCAGCACAACCTATACCTGTTATCTGTTTAGTGCACAAATTGACCCCAATCCTACAGTTACATACAGCAGCATATACCAGCACAACCTATATTTGTTATCTGTTTAGTGCAACAGTAGATCCCAATCCTACAGTTAGATACAGCAGCATATTCCAGCACAACCTATATTTGTTATCTGTTTATTGCTCAAATAGACCCCAATCTTACAGTTAGTTACAGCAACATATCCCAGAGCAACCTATATTTGTTATCTGTTTAGTGCACAAATAGACCCCAATCCTACAGTTAGATACAGCAGCATACCGCAGCACAACCTATATTTGTTATCTGTTTAGTGCACAATTAGACCCCAAGCCTACAGTTAGATACAGCACCATATCCCAGCACAACCTAAATTTGTTATCTGATAAGTGCACAAATAGACCCCAATCCTACAGTTAGATATAGCGTCATATCCCAGCACAACCTATATTTGTTATCTGTTAGGTTCACAAATGGTCCCCAATCCTACAGTTAGATACAGCAGCATATTCCAGCACAGCCTGTATTTGTTATCTGTTAAGTGCACAATTAGACCCCAATCCTACAGTTAGATACAGCACCACATCCCCGCACAACCTATAACTGTTATCTGTTAGGTGCACAAATAGACCTTAATCCTACAGTTAGATACAGCACCATATCCCAGCACAACCTATATTTGTTATCTGTTTAGTGCACAAATAGACCCCAGTCTTACACTTAGTTACAGCAGCATATCCCAGCAGAACCTATATTTGAAATCTGATTAGTGCACAAATAGACCCCAGTCTTACAGTTAGTTACAGCAGCATATCCCAGCAGAACCTATATTTGAAATCTGATTAGTGCACAAATAGACCCCAGTCCTACAGTTAGATACAGCGGCATATCCCAGCACAACCTATAACTGTTATTCGTTTAGTGCACAAATAGACCCCAATCCTACAGTTAGATACAGCGGCATATACCAGCACAACCTATAACTGTTATCTGTTAAGTGCACAGATAGACCCCAATCCTACAGTTAGATACAGCACCATAACCCAGCACAACCTATAACTGTTATCTGTTAAGAGCACAAATAGACCTTAATCCTACAGTTAGATACAGCGGCATATCCTAGCAAAACGTATAACTGTTATCTGTTAAGTGCACAAATAGAGCCCAATCCTACAGATAGATAAGGCAGCATATCCCAGCACAACCTATAACTGTTATCTGTTAAGTGCAAAAATAAACCCCAATCCTACAGTTAGATACAGCACCATATCCCAGCACAACCTATAACTGTTATCCGTTAAGTGGAAAAATAGTCCCCAATTCTACTGTTAGATACAGCAGCATATCCCAGCACAACCAATAGTTGTTAACTGTTTAGTGCACAATTAGACCCCAATCCTACAGTTAGATACAGCACCATATCCCAGCACAACCTATAACTGTTATCCGTTAAGTGCAAAAATAGTCCCCAATTCTACTGTTAGATACAGCAGCATATCCCAGCACAACCTATAGTTGTTATCTGTTTAGTGCACAATTAGACCCCAATCCTACAGTAAGATACAGCACCATATCCCAGCACAACCTATAACTGTTATCTGTTAAGTGCACAAATAGACCCCAATCCAACAGTTAGATACAGCGGCATATCCCAGCACAACCTATAACTGTTATCTGTTAAGTGCACAAATAGTACCCAATTCTACTGTTAGATAAAGCAGCATATACCAGCACAACCTATATTTGTTATCTGTTAAGTGTACAATTAGACCCCAATCCTACAGTTAGATACAGCACCATATCCCAGCACAACCTATAACTGTTATCTGTTAAGTACACAAATAGACCTTAATCCTACAGTTAGATACAGCAGCATATCCTAGCAAAACCTATAACTGTTATCTGTTAAGTGCACAAATAGACCCCAATCCTACAGATAGATACAGCAGCATATCCCAGCACAACCTATATTTGTTATCTGTTAAGTGCACAAATAAACCACAATCCTACAGTTAGATACAGCACCATATCCCAGCACAACCTATAACTGTTATCCGTTAAGTGCACAAATAGTCCCCAATTCTACTGTTAGATACAGCAGCATATCCCAGCACAACCTGTATTTGTTATCTGTTTAGTGCACAATTAGACCCCAATCCTACAGTTAGATACAGCACCATATCCCAGCACAACCTATAACTGTTATTTGTTAAGTGCACAAATAGACCCCAATCCAACAGTTAGATACAGCGTCATATCCCAGCACAACCTATAACTGTTATCTGTTAAGTGCACAAATAGTCCCGAATCCTACAGTTAGATACAGCAGCATATCCCACACAACCTATAACTGTTAACTGTTAAGTGCACAAGTAGTCCCCAATCCTACAGTTAGATACAACAGCATATCCCAGCACAACGTATATTTGTTATCTGTTTAGTGCACAAATAGACCCCAATCCGACAGTTAGATACAGCACCATATTCCAGCACAACCTATAACTGTTATCTGTTAAGTGCACAAATAGTCCCGAATCCTACAGTTAGATACAGCAGCATATCCCAGCACAACCTATAACTGTTAACTGTTAAGTGCACAAGTAGTCCCCAATCCTACAGTTAGATACAACAGCATATCCCAGCACAACGTATATTTGTTATCTGTTTAGTGCACAAATAGACCCCAATCCGACAGTTAGATACAGCACCATATTCCAGCACAACCTATAACTGTTATCTGTTAAGTGCACAAATAGACCCCAATCTTACAGTTAGTTACAGCAACATATCCCAGCGCAACCTATATTTGTTATCATTTTACTGCACAAATAGACCCCAAGCCTACAGTTGGATATAGCACCATAATCCAGCACAACCTATATTTTTTATCTGTTTAGTGCACAAATAGACCCCAATCCTACAATTAGATACAGCAGCATATCCCAACACAACCTTTATTTGTTATCTGTTTAGTGCCCAAATAGACCCCAATCCTACAGTTAGATACAGCAGCATATCCCAACACAACCTTTATTTGTTATCTGTTTAGTGCCCAAATAGACCCCAATCCTACAGTTAGATACATCACCATATACCTACACAACCTATATTTGTTGTCTCTTTAGTGCACAAATGGACGCCAGTCCTACAGTTAGTTACAGCACCATATACCAGTACAACATATATTTGTTATCTGTTTAGTGCACAAATAGACCCCAATCCTACAGTTAGATTAAACAGCATATCCCAGCACAGCCTATATTTGTTATCTGTTTAGTGCACAAATAGACCCCAATCCTACAGTTATATACAGCAGCATATCCCAGCACAACCTATATCTGTTATCTGTTTAGTGCACAAATAGACCCCAATCCTACAGTTAGATACAGCGGCATATCCCAGCACAACCTATAACTGTTATCTGTTAAGTGCACAAATAGTCCCCAATTCTACAGTTAGATACAGCAGCATATCCCAGCACAACCTATATTTGTTTACTGTTTAGTGCACAAATGGACCCCAATCCTGCAGTTAGATACAGCACCATATCACAGCACAACATATATTTGTTATCTGTTCAGTGCACTAATAACCCCAATCCTACAGTTAGATACAGCAGGCTATTTCAGCACAACCTATATTTGTTATCTGTATAGTACACAAATAGACCCCGATCCTACAGTGAGATACAGCACCATATAACTGCACAACCTATATTTGTTATCTGTTTAGTGCACAAATAAACCCCAATCCTACAGTTAGATACAGCAGGCTATTTCAGCACAACCTATATTTGTTATCTGTATAGTACACAAATAGACCCCGATCCTACAGTTAGATACAGCACCATATCCCAGCATAACCTATATTTGTTATCTCTTAAGTGCACAGATAGACCCCAAACCAACAGTTAGATACAGCAGCATATAACTGCACAACCTATATTTGTTATCTGTTAAGTGCACAAATAGACCACAATCCTAGAGTTAGATACAGCAGCATATACTAGCACAACATATATTTGTTATCTGTTCAGCGAACTAATAGACCCCAATCCTATAGTTAGATACAGCAGCATATCCCAGAACAACTATATTTGTTATCTGTTTAGTGCACAAATAGACCCCAATCCTACAGTAGGATACAGCAGCATATACCAGCACAACCTATATTTGTTACCTGTTCAGTGCACTAATAGACCCCAATCCTACAGTTAAATGCAGCAGCATATACCAGCACAACCTATATTTGTTATCTGTTTAGTGCACAAATAAACCCCAATCCTACAGTTAGATACAGCACCATATACCTGCGCAACCTATATTTCTTATCTGTTAAATGCACAAATTGACCACAATCCTACAGTTAGATACAGCACCATATACCTGCGTAACCTATATTTGTTATCTGTTAAGTGCACAAATTGACCCCAGTCCTACAATTAGATAGAGCACCATATCCCAGCACAACCTATATTTGAAATATGATGAGTGCAAAATAGACCCCAATCCTACAGTTAGATACAGCACCATATCCCAGCACAACCTATATTTGAAATCTGATTAGTGCACAAATAGACCCCACTCCTACAGTTAGATACAGCACCATATCCCAGCACAACCTATATTTGAAATATGATGAGTGCACAAATAGACCACAACCCTACAGTTAGATACAGCAGCATATACCAGCACAACATATATTTTTTATCTGTTCAGCGAACTAATAGACCCCAATCCTACAGTTAGATACACCAGCATATCCCAGCACAAACTATATTTGAAATCTGATTAGTGCACAAATAGACCCCACTCCTACAGTTAGATACAGCACCATCTACTAGCACAACCTATATTTGAAATCTGATTAGTACACTAATTGACCCCAATCCTACAGTTAGATACAGCGGCATATACCAGCACAACCTATAGCTCTTATCTGTTAAGTGCACAAATAGTCCCCAATCCTACAGTTAGATACAGCACCATATACTTGCACAACCTATATTTGAAATCTGATTAGTGCACAAATTGACCCCAATCCTACAGTTAGATACAGCACCATATACCGGCACAACCTATATTTGAAATCTGATTAATGCACAAATTGACCCCAATCCTACAGTTAGATACAGCGGCATATACCAGCACAACCCATAACTGTTATCTGTTAAGTGCACAAATAGTCCCCAATCCTACAGTTAGATACAGCACCATATACTTGCACAACCTATATTTGAAATCTGATTAGTGCACAAATTGACCCCAATCCTACAGTTAGATACAGCTCCATATACCAGCACAACCTATATTTGAAATCTGATTGGTGCACAAATTGACCCCAATCCTACAGTTAGATACAGCGGCATATACCAGCACAACCTATAACTGTTATCTGTTAAGTGCACAAATAGTCCCCAATCCTACAGTTAGATACAGCACCATATACTTGCACAACCTATATTTGAAATCTGATTAGTGCACAAATTGACCCCAATCCTACAGTTAGATACAGCACATTATACCAGCACAACCTATATTTGAAATCTGATTAGTGCACAAATAGACCCCAAGCCTACAGTTAGATACAGTGGCATATACCAGCACAACCAATAACTGTTATCTGTTAAGAGCACAAATAGACCCCAAACCTACTGTTAGATACAGCACCATATCCCAGCACAACCTATATTTGAAATCTGATTAGTGCACAAATAGACCCCAATCCTACAGTTATATACAGCGGCATATAGCAGCACAACCTATATTTGTTATCTGTTAAGTGCACAATTAGACCCCAAGCCTACGGTTGAATACAGCACCATATCCCAGCACAACCTATATTTGTTATCCGTTTAGTGCACAAATGGACCCCAATCCTGCAGTTAGATACAGCACCATATCACAGCATAACCTATATTTGTTATCTCTTAAGTGCACATATAGAACCCAAGCCTACAGTCAGATACAGCACCATATCGCAGCACAACATATATTTGTTATCTGTTCAGTGCACTAATAACCCATATCCTACAGTTAGATACAGCAGCATATACCAGTACAACATATATTTGTTATCTGTTTAGTGCACAAATTGACCCCAATCCTACAGTTAGATACAGCACCATATACCTGCGTAACCTATATTTAAAATATGATTAGTGCACAAATAGACCCCAATCCTACAGTTAGATACAGCACCATATCCCAGCACAACCTATATTTGAAATCTGATTAGTGCACAAATAGACCTCACTCCTACAGTTAGAAACAGCACCATATACCAGCACAACCTATATTTGAAATCTGATTAGTGCACAAATTGACCCCAATCCTACAGTTAGATACAGCGGCATATACCAGCACAACCTATAACTGTTATCTGTTCAGTGCACAAATAGTCCCCAATCCTACAGTTAGATACAGCACCATATACTTGCAGAACCTATATTTGAAATCTGATTAGTGCACAAATTGACCCCAATCCTACAGTTAGATACAGCACCATATACCAGCACAACCTATATTTGAAATCTGATTAGTGTACAAATAGACCCCAATCCTACTGTTAGATACAGCGGCATATACCAGCACAACCTACACCTGTTATCTGTTAAGTGCACAAATTGTCCCCAATTCTACTGTTAGATACAGCACCATATACTTGCACAACCTATATTTGAAATCTGATTAGTGCTCAAATTGACCCCAATCCTACAGTTAGATACAGCGGCATATCCCAGCGCAACCTATATTTGTTATCTGTTAAGTGCACAAATAGACCCCAAACCTACAGTTAGATACAGCGGCATATACCAGCACAACCAATAACTGTTATCCGTTAAGTGCACAAATAGACCCCAAACCTACAGTTAGATACAGCACCATATACCAGCAGATCCTTTATTTGAAATATGATTAGTGCACAAATAGAACCCAATGCTACAGTTAGATACAGCACCATATCCCAGCACAACCTATATTTGAAATCTGTTTAGTGCACAAATAGACCCCAATCCTACAGTTAGATACAGCAGCATATCCCAGCACAACCTATAACTGTTATCTGTTAAGTGCACAATTAGACCCCAAGCCTACGGTTAGATACAGCACCATATCCCAGCACAACCAATATTTGTTATCCGTTTAGTGCACAAGTGGGCCCCAATCCTACAGGTAGATACAGCAGCATATACCTGCACAACCTTTATTTGTTATCTGTTGAGTGCACAAATAGACCCCAATTCTATAGTTAGATACAGCAGCATATCCCAGCACAAATTATATTTGTTATCTCTTTAGTGCACAAATAGACCCCAATCCTACAGTTAGATACAGCAGCATATCCCATAACAACCTATATTTGTTATCTGTTTAGTGCACAAATAGACCCCAATCCTACAGTTAGATACAGCAGCATATCCCAGCACAAACTATAACTCTTATCTGCTAAGTGCACAATTAGACCCCAGGCCTACGGTTAGATACAGCACCATATACCAGCACAACCTATAACTGTTATCTGTTAAGTGCACAATTAGACCCCAAGCCTACGGTTGAATACAGCACCATATCCCAGCACAACCTATATTTTTTATCTGTTTAGTGCACAAATGGACCCCAATCCTGCAGTTAGATACAGCACCATATCACAGCATAACCTATATTTGTTATCTGTTCAGTGCACTTATAACCCCAATCCTACAGTTAGATACAGCACCATATAACTGCACAACCTATAACTGTTATCTGTTAAGTGCACAATTAGACCCCAAGCCTACAGTTGAATACAGCACCATATCCCAGCACAACCTATATTTGTTATCCGTTTAGTGCACAAATGGACCCCAATCCTGCAGTTAGATACAGCACCATATCACAGCATAACCTATATATGTTATCTGTTCAGTGCACTTATAACCCCAATCCTACAGTTAGATACAGCACCATATAACAGCACAACCTATATATGTTATCCGTTTAGTGCACAAATGGACCCCAATCCTGCAGTTAGATACAGCACCATATCACAGCATAACCTATATTTGTTATCTGTTCAGTGCACTTATAACCCCAATCCTACAGTTAGATACAGCACCATATAACTGCACAACCTATAACTGTTATCTGTTAAGTGCACAATTAGACCCCAAGCCTACAGTTGAATACAGCACCATATCCCAGCACAACCTATATTTGTTATCCGTTTAGTGCACAAATGGACCCCAATCCTGCAGTTAGATACAGCACCATATCACAGCATAACCTATATATGTTATCTGTTCAGTGCACTTATAACCCCAATCCTACAGTTAGATACAGCACCATATAACTGCACAACCTATATTTTTTATCTGTTCAGCGAACTAATAGACCCCAATCCTACAGTTAGATACAGCAGCATATCCCAGCACAACCTATATTTTTTATCTGTTTAGTGCACAAATAGTCCCCAATCCTACAGTAGGATACAGCAGCATATACCAGCACAACCTATATTTGAAATCTGATTAGTGCACAAATTGACCCCAATCCTACAGATAGATACAGCACCATATACCTGCGTAACCTATATTTGTTATCTGTTAAGTGCACAAATTGACCCTAGTCCTACAATTAGATACAGCACCATATCCCAGCACAACCTATATTTGAAATCTGATTAGTGCACAAATAGACCCCACTCCTACAGTTAGATACAGCACCATATACCTCACAACCTATATTTGAAATCTGATTAGTACACAAATTGACCCCAATCCTACAGTTAGATACAGCGGCATATACCAGCACAACCTATAACTCTTATCTGTTAAGTGCACAAATAGTCCCCAATCCTACAGTTAGATACAGCACCATATACTTGCACAACCTATATTTGAAATCTGATTAGTGTACAAATTGACCCCAATCCTACAGTTAGATACAGCTCCATATACCAGCACAACCTATATTTGAAATCTGATTAGTGCACAAATTGACCCCAATCCTACAGTTAGATACAGCGGCATATACCACCACAACCTATAACTGTTATCTGTTAAGTGCACAAATAGTCCCCAATCCTACAGTTAGATACAGCACCATATACTTGCACAACCTATATTTGAAATCTGATTAGTGCACAAATTGACCCCAATCCTACAGTTAGATACAGCACCATATAACAGCACAACCTATATTTGAAATCTGATTAGTGCACAAATTGACCCCAATCCTACAGTTAGATACAGCACATTATACCAGCACAACCTATATTTGAAATCTGATTAGTGCACAAATAGACCCCAAGCCTACAGTTAGATACAGCGGCATATACCACCACAACCAATAACTGTTATCTGTTAAGAGCACAAATAGACCCCAAACCTACTGTTAGATACAGCACCATATCCCAGCACAACCTATATTTGAAATCTGATTAGTGCACAAATAGACACCAATCCTACAGTTATATACAGCAGCATATACCAGCACAACATATATTTTTTATCTGTTCAGCGAACTAATAGACCCCAATCCTACAGTTATATACAGCGGCATATAGCAGCACAACCTATATTTGTTATCTGTTAAGTGCACAATTAGACCCCAAGCCTACGGTTGAATACAGCACCATATCCCAGCACAACCTATATTTGTTATCCGTTTAGTGCACAAATGGACCCCAATCCTGCAGTTAGATACAGCACCATATCACAGCATAACCTATATTTGTTATCTCTTAAGTGCACATATAGAACCCAAGCCTACAGTCAGATACAGCACCATATCGCAGCACAACATATATTTGTTATCTGTTCAGTGCACTAATAACCCATATCCTACAGTTAGATACAGCAGCATATACCAGTACAACATATATTTGTTATCTGTTTAGTGCACAAATTGACCCCAATCCTACAGTTAGATACAGCACCATATACCTGCGTAACCTATATTTAAAATATGATTAGTGCACAAATAGACCCCAATCCTACAGTTAGATACAGCAGCATATCCCAGCACAAACTATAACTCATATCTGCTAAGTGCACAATTAGACCCCAGGCCTACGGTTAGATACAGCACCATATACCAGCACAACCTATAACTGTTATCTGTTAAGCGCACAATTAGACCCCAAGCCTACGGTTGAATACAGCACCATATCCCAGCACAACCTATATTTGTTATCCGTTTAGTGCACAAATGGACCCCAATCCTGCAGTTAGATACAGAACCATATCACAGCATAACCTATATTTGTTATCTGTTCAGTACACTTATAACCCCAATCCTACAGTTAGATACAGCACCATATAACTGCACAACCTATAACTGTTATCAGTTAAGTGCACAATTAGACCCCAAGCCTACAGTTGAATACAGCACCATATCCCAGCACAACCTATATTTGTTATCCGTTTAGTGCACAAATGGACCCCAATCCTGCAGTTAGATACAGAACCATATCACAGCATAACCTATATTTGTTATCTGTTCAGTGCACTTATAGCCCCAATCCTACAGTTAGATACAGCACCATATAACTGCACAACCTATAACTGTTATCTGTTAAGTGCACAATTAGACCCCAAGCCTACAGTTGAATACAGCACCATATCCCAGCACAACCTATATTTGTTATCCGTTTAGTGCACAAATGGACCCCAATCCTGCAGTTAGATACAGCACCATATCACAGCATCACCTATATATGTTATTTCTTAAGTGCACATATGGAACCCAAGCCTACAGTCAGATACAGCACCATATAACTGCACAACCTATATATGTTATCTTTTAAGTGCGCAAATAGACCCCAATCCTACAGTTAGATACAGCACCATATCGCAGCACAACATATATTTGTTATCTGTTCAGTGCACTTATAACCCCAATCCTACAGTTAGATACAGCACCATATAACTGCACAACCTATATTTGTTATCTGTTAAGTGCACAAATAGACCACAACCCTACAGTTAGATACAGCAGCATATACCAGCACAACATATATTTTTTATCTGTTCAGCGAACTAATAGACCCCAATCCTACAGTTAGATACAGCAGCATATCCCAGCACAACCTATATTTGTTATCTGTTTAGTGCACAAATAGTCCCCAATCCTACAGTAGGATACAGCAGCATATACCAGCACAACCTATATTTGTTATCTGTTTAGTGCACAAACAGACTCCAAACCTACAGTTAGATACAGCACCATATACCTGCGTAACCTATATTTGTTATCTGTTAAGTGCACAAATTGACCCCAGTCCTACAATTAGATACAGCACCATATCCCAGCACAACCTATATTTGAAATATGATTAGTGCACAAATAGACCCCAATCCTACAGTTAGATACAGCACCATATCCCAGCACAACCTATACTTGAAATCTGATTAGAGCACAAATAGACCCCACTCCTACAGTTAGATACAGCACCATATACCAGCACAACCTATATTTGAAATCTGATTAGTGCACAAATTGACCCCAATCCTACAGATAGATACAGCACCATACACCTGCGTAACCTATATTTGTTATCTGTTAAGTGCACAAATTGACCCTAGTCCTACAATTAGATACAGCACCATATCTCAGCACAACCTATATTTGAAATATGATTAGTGCACAAATAGTCCCCAATCCTACAGTTAGATACAGCACCATATCCCAGCACAACCTATATTCGAAATCTGATTAGAGTACAAATAGACCCCACTCCTACAGTTAGATACAGCACCATATACCAGCACAACCTATATTTGAAATCTGATTAGTGCACAAATTGACCCCAATCCTACACATAGATACAGCGGCATATACCAGCACAACCTGTAACTGCTATCTGTTAAGTACACAAATAGTACCCAATCCTACAGTTAGATACAGCACCATATACTTGCACAACCTATATTTGAAATGTGATTAGTGCACAAATTGACCCCAATCCTACAGTTAGATACAGCACCATAAACCAGCACAACCTATATTTGAAATCTGATTAGTGCACAAATAGTCCCCAATCCTACAGTTAGATACAGCACCATATCCCAGCACAACCTATATTTGAAATCTGATTAGTGCACAAATTGACCCCAATCCTAATGTTAGATACAGAGGCATATCCCAGCACAACCTATAACTGTTATCTGTGAAGTGCACAAATTGACCCCAATCCTACAGTTAGATACAGCGGCATATACCAGCACAACCTATAACTGTTATCTGTTAAGTGCACAAATATTCCCCAATCCTACAGTTAGATACAGCACCATATACTTGCACAACCTATATTTGAAATCTGATTAGTGCACAAATAGACCCCAATCCCACAGTTAGATACAGCAGCATATCCCAGCACAACCTATAACTGTTATCTGTTAAGTGCCCAAATAGTCCCCAGTCCTACATTTAGATACAGCAGCATATACCAGCACAACCTATAACTGTTATCTGTTAAGTGCACAAATAGTCCCCAATCCTACAGTTAGATACAGCACCATATACTTTCACAACCTATATTTGAAATCTGATTAGTGCACAAATTGACCCCAATCCTACAGTTAGTTACAGCACCATATACCAGCACAACCTATATTTGAAATCTGATTAATGCACAAATAGACCCCAAGCCTACAGTTATATACAGCGGCATATAGCAGCACAACCTATAACCGTTATCTGTTAAGTGTACAATTACACCCCAATCCTACAGTTAGATACAGCATCATATCGCAGCACAACCTATAACTGTTATGTGTTAGGTGCACAAATAGACCCCATCCTACAGTTAGATACAGCACCATATCCCAGCACAACCTATAACTGTTATCTGATAAGTGCACAATTAGACCCCAATCCTACAGTTAGATACAGCGGCATATCCCAGCACAACCTGTAACTGTTATCTTTTAAGTGCACAAATAGACCCCAATCCTACAGTTAGATACAGCACCATGTCCCAGCACAACCTATATTTGAAATCTGATTAGTTTACAAATAGACCCCAATCCTACAGTTAGATATAGCAGCATATCCCAGCGCAACCTATAACAGGTATCTGTTAAGTGCACAATTAGACCCCAAGCCTACGGTTAGATACAGCACCATATCCCAGCACAACCTATATTTGATATCCGTTTAGTGCACAAATGGGCCCCAATCCTACAGTTAGATACAGCACCAGATACCTGCACAACCTTTATTTGTTATCTGTTAAATGCACAATTAGACCCCAAGCCTACGGTTGAATACAGCAGCATATCCCAGCACAACCTATATTTGTTATCTCTTTAGTGCACAAATAGACCCCAATCCTACAGTTAGATACAGCACCATATCGCAGCACAACCTATAACTGTTATCTGTTAAGTGCACAATTAGACCCCAAGCCTATGGTTGAATACAGCAGCATATCCCAGCACAACCTATATTTGTTATCTCTTTAGTGCACAAATAGACCCCAATCCTACAGTTAGACACAGCACCATATCCCAGCAGAACCTATAACAGTTATCTGTTAAGTGCACAATTAGAACCCAAGCCTACGGTTAGATACAGCATCATATCCCAGCACAACCTATATTTGTTATCTGTTTAGTGCACAAATAGACCCCAATCCTACAGTTAGATACAGCAGCATATCCCAGCACAACCTATATTTGTTATCTGTTTAGTGCACAAATAGACCCCAATCCTACAGTTAGATACAGCAGCATATACCTGCACAACCTCTATTTGTTATCTTTTAAGAGCACAAATAGACCCCAATCCTACAGTTAGATAGTGCACCATATCACAGCACAACATATATTTGTTATCTGTTCAGTGCACTAATAACCCCAATCCTAGAGTTAGATGCAGCAGCATATACCTGCACAACCTATATTTGTTATCTGTTTAGTGCACAAATAGACCCCAATCTTACAGTTAGATATAGCACCATATTCCAGCACATCCAATATTTGATTTCTGTTAAGTGAAAAAGAGACCCCAATCCCACAGTTAGATACAGCATCATATTCCAGCACAAAATATATTTGTTATCTGTTTAGCGCACAAATAGAACCCAAGCCTACAGTTAGATACAGCAACATATCCCTGCACAACCAATATTTGTTATCTGTTCAGTGCACATTGACCCCAATCCTACAGTTCGATATAGCACCATAATCCAGCACAACCAATATTTTTATCTGTTAAGTGCACAAATAGACCCCAATTCTACAGTTAGATACAGCAGCATATCCCAGCACAACCTATATTTGTTATCTGTTTAGCGCACAAATAGACTTTAGATACAGCACCATATACCTGCACAACCTATATTTGTTGTCTCTTTAGTGCACAAATTGACCACAATCCTACAGTTAGATACAGCGGCATATACCGGCACAACCTATAACTGTTATCTGTTAAATGCACAAATAGAACCCCAATTCTACTGTTAGATACAGCACCATATCCCAGCACAACCTATATTTGAAAACTGATTAGTGCACAAACAGACCCCAATCCTACAGTTGGATACAGCGGCATATACCAGCACAACCTATAACTGTTATCTGTTAAATGCACAAATGGTCCCCAATTCTACTGTTAGATACAGCACCATATCCCAGCACAACCTATATTTGAAATCTGATTAGTGCACAAATAGACCCCAATCCTACAGTTATATACGGCGGCATATAGCAGCACAACCTATAACTGTTATCTGTTAAGTGCACAAATAGTCCCAAATTCAACTGTTAGATACAGCACCATATACTTGCACAACCTATATTTGAAATCTGTTTAGTGCCCAAATAGACCCCAATCCTACAGTTATATACAGCGGCATATAGCAGCACAACCTATAACTGTTATCTGTTAAATGCACAAATGGTCCCCAATTCTACTGTTAGATACAGCACCATATCCCAGCACAACCTATATTTGAAATCTGATTAGTGCACAAATAGACCCCAATCCTACAGTTAGATACAGCGGCATATCCCAGCACAACCTACAACTGTTATCTCTTAAGTGCAGAAATAGACCCCAATCCTACAGTTAGATACAGCTTCATATAGCAGCACAACCTATAACTGTTATCTGTTAAGTGCACAAATAGACCCCAAACCTACAGTTAGATACAGCACCATATCCCAGCACAACCTATATTTGAAATCTGATTAGTGCACAAATAGACACCAATCCTACAGTTATATACAGCGGCATATAGCAGCACAACCTATATTTGTTATCTGTTAAGTGCACAATTAGGCCCCAAGCCTACGGTTGAATACAGCACCATATCCCAGCACAACCTATATTTGTTATCCGTTTAGTGCACAAATGGACCCCAATCCTGCAGTTAGATACAGCACCATATCACAGCATAACCTATATTTGTTATCTCTTAAGTGCACATATAGAACCCAAGCCTACAGTCAGATACAGCACCTTATCGCAGCACAACATATATTTGTTATCTGTTCAGTGCACTAATAACCCAAATCCTACAGTTAGATACAGCACCATATACCAGCACAACCTATATTTGAAATCTGATTAGTGCACAAATTGACCCCAATCCTACACATAGATACAGCGGCATATACCAGCACAACCTATAACTGCTATCTGTTAAGTACACAAATAGTACCCAATCCTACAGTTAGATACAGCACCATATACTTGCACAACCTATATTTGAAATGTGATTAGTGCACAAATAGACCCCAATCCTACAGTTAGATACAGCACCATAAACCAGCACAACCTATATTTGAAATCTGATTAGTGCACAAATAGTCCCCAATCCTACAGTTAGATACAGCACCATATCCCAGCACAACCTATATTTGAAATCTGATTAGTGCACAAATTGACCCCAATCCTAATGTTAGATACAGAGGCATATCCCAGCACAACCTATAACTGTTATCTGTGAAGTGCACAAATTGACCCCAATCCTACAGTTAGATACAGCGGCATATACCAGCACAACCTATAACTGTTATCTGTTAAGTGCACAAATAGTCCCCAATCCTACAGTTAGATACAGCACCATATACTTGCACAACCTATATTTGAAATCTGATTAGTGCACAAATTGACCCC
This sequence comes from Mantis religiosa, assembly GCA_030765055.1. NCBI lineage: Eukaryota > Metazoa > Arthropoda > Insecta > Mantodea > Mantidae > Mantis > Mantis religiosa. The sequence continues at coordinate 867,730 of JAUKNK010000148.1, forward strand.
AATCCTACAGTTAGATACAGCACCATATACCAGCATCACCTATATTTGAAATCTGATTAGTGCACAAATTGACCCCAATCCTACAGTTAGATACAGCGGCATATACCAGCACAACCTATAACTGTTATCTGTTAAGTGCACAAATAGTCCCCAATCCTACAGTTAGATACAGCACCATATACTTTCACAACCTATATTTGAAATCTGATTAGTGCACAAATTGACCCCAATCCTACAGTTAGATACAGCACCATATACCAGCACAACCTATATTTGAAATCTGATTAGTGCACAAATAGACCCCAATCCTACAGTTATATACGGCGGCATATAGCAGCACAACCTATAACTGTTATCTGTTAAGTGCACAAATAGTCCCAAATTCAACTGTTAGATACAGCACCATATACTTGCACAACCTATATTTGAAATCTGTTTAGTGCCCAAATAGACCCCAATCCTACAGTTATATACGGCGGCATATAGCAGCAAAACCTATAACTGTTATCTGTTATGTGCACAAATAGTCCCAAATTCAACTGTTAGATACAGCACCATATACTTGCACAACCTATATTTGAAATCTGATTAGTGCACAAATAGACCCCAATCCTACAGTTATATACGGCGGCATATAGCAGCACAACCTATAACTGTTATCTGTTAAGTGCACAAATAGTCCCAAATTCAACTGTTAGATACAGCACCATATACTTGCACAACCTATATTTGAAATCTGTTTAGTGCCCAAATAGACCCCAATCCTACAGTTATATACAGCGGCATATAGCAGCACAACCTATAACTGTTATCTGTTAAATGCACAAATGGTCCCCAATTCTACTGTTAGATACAGCACCATATCCCAGCACAACCTATATTTGAAATCTGATTAGTGCACAAATAGACCCCAATCCTACAGTTAGATACAGCGGCATATCCCAGCACAACCTACAACTGTTATCTCTTAATTGCAGAAATAGACCCCAATCCTACAGTTAGTTACAGCTTCATATAGCAGCACAACCTATAACTGTTATCTGTTAAGTGCACAAATAGACCCCAAACCTACAGTTAGATACAGCACCATATCCCAGCACAACCTATATTTGAAATCTGATTAGTGCACAAATAGACACCAATCCTACAGTTATATACAGCGGCATATAGCAGCACAACCTATATTTGTTATCTGTTAAGTGCACAATTAGACCCCAAGCCTACGGTTGAATACAGCACCATATCCCAGCACAACCTATATTTGTTATCCGTTTAGTGCACAAATGGACCCCAATCCTGCAGTTAGATACAGCACCATATCACAGCATAACCTATATTTGTTATCTCTTAAGTGCACATATAGAACCCAAGCCTACAGTCAGATACAGCACCATATCGCAGCACAACATATATTTGTTATCTGTTCAGTGCACTAATAACCCAAATCCTACAGTTAGATACAGCAGCATATACCAGTGCAACATATATTTGTTATCTGTTTAGTGCACAAATTGACCCCAATCCTACAGTTAGATACAGCACCATATACCTGCGTAACCTATATTTAAAATATGATTAGTGCACAAATAGACCCCAATCCTACAGTTAGATAAAGCACCATATCCCAGCACAACCTATATTTGAAATCTGATTAGTGCACAAATAGACCCCAATCCTACTGTTAGATACAGCGGCATATACCAGCACAACCTACAACTGTTATCTGTTAAGTGCACAAATTGTCCCCAATTCTACTGTTAGATATAGCACCATATACTTGCACAACCTATATTTTAAATCTGATTAGTGCACAAATTGACCCCAATCCTACAGTTAGATATAGCGGCATATCCCAGCGCAACCTATATTTGTTATCTGTTAAGTGCACAAATGGACCCCAAACCTACAGTTAGATACAGCGGCATATACCAGCACAACCAATAACTGTTATCCGTTAAGTGCACAAATAGACCCCAAACCTACAGTTAGATACAGCACCATATACCAGCAGATCCTTTATTTGAAATACGATTAGTGCACAAATAGACCCCAATGCTACAGTTAGATACAGCACCATATCCCAGCACAACCTATATTTGAAATCTGTTTAGTGCACAAATAGACCCCAAGCCTACGGTTAGATACAGCACCATATCCCAGCACAACCAATATTTGTTATCCGTTTAGTGCACAAATGGGCCCCAATCCTACAGGTAGATACAGCAGCATATACCTGCACAACCTTTATTTGTTATATGTTAAGTGCACTAATAGACCCCATTTCTATAGTTAGATACAGCAGCATATCCCAGCACAAATTATATTTGTTATCTCTTTAGTGCACAAATAGACCCCAATCCTACAGTTAGATACAGCAGCATATCCCATAACAACCTATATTTGTTATCTGTTTAGTGCACAAATAGACCCCAATCCTACAGTTAGATACAGCAGCATATCCCAGCACAAACTATAACTCATATCTGCTAAGTGCACAATTAGACCCCAGGCCTACGGTTAGATACAGCACCATATACCAGCACAACCTATAACTGTTATCTGTTAAGCGCACAATTAGACCCCAAGCCTACGGTTGAATACAGCACCATATCCCAGCACAACCTATATTTGTTATCCGTTTAGTGCAAAAATGGACCCCAATCCTGCAGTTAGATACAGAACCATATCACAGCATAACCTATATTTGTTATCTGTTCAGTGCACTTATAACCCCAATCCTACAGTTAGATACAGCACCATATAACTGCACAACCTATAACTGTTATCTGTTAAGTGCACAATTAGACCCCAAGCCTACAGTTGAATACAGCACCATATCCCAGCACAACCTATATTTGTTATCCGTTTAGTGCACAAATGGACCCCAATCCTGCAGTTAGATACAGAACCATATCACAGCATAACCTATATTTGTTATCTGTTCAGTGCACTTATAACCCCAATCCTACAGTTAGATACAGCACCATATAACTGCACAACCTATAACTGTTATCTGTTAAGTGCACAATTAGACCCCAAGCCTACAGTTGAATACAGCACCATATCCCAGCACAACCTATATTTGTTATCCGTTTAGTGCACAAATGGACCCCAATCCTGCAGTTAGATACAGCACCATATCACAGCATCACCTATATATGTTATTTCTTAAGTGCACATATGGAACCCAAGCCTACAGTCAGATACAGCACCATATAACTGCACAACCTATATATGTTATCTTTTAAGTGCGCAAATAGACCCCAATCCTACAGTTAGATACAGCACCATATCGCAGCACAACATATATTTGTTATCTGTTCAGTGCACTTATAACCCCAATCCTACAGTTAGATACAGCACCATATCGCAGCACAACATATATTTGTTATCTGTTCAGTGCACTTATAGCCCCAATCCTACAGTTAGATACAGCACCATATAACTGCACAACCTATAACTGTTATCTGTTAAGTGCACAATTAGACCCCAAGCCTACAGTTGAATACAGCACCATATCCCAGCACAACCTATATTTGTTATCCGTTTAGTGCACAAATGGACCCCAATCCTGCAGTTAGATACAGCACCATATCACAGCATCACCTATATATGTTATTTCTTAAGTGCACATATGGAACCCAAGCCTACAGTCAGATACAGCACCATATAACTGCACAACCTATATATGTTATCTTTTAAGTGCGCAAATAGACCCCAATCCTACAGTTAGATACAGCACCATATAACTGCACAACCTATATTTGTTATCTGTTAAGTGCACAAATAGACCACAACCCTACAGTTAGATACAGCAGCATATACCAGCACAACATATATTTTTTATCTGTTCAGCGAACTAATAGACCCCAATCCTACAGTTAGATACAGCAGCATATCCCAGCACAACCTATATTTGTTATCTGTTTAGTGCACAAATAGTCCCCCATCCTACAGTAGGATACAGCAGCATATACCAGCACAACCTATATTTGTTATCTGTTTAGTGCACAAACAGACTCCAATCCTACAGTTAGATACAGCACCATATACCTGCGTAACCTATATTTGTTATCTGTTAAGTGCACAAATTGACCCCAGTCCTACAATTAGATACAGCACCATATCCCAGCACAACCTATATTTGAAATATGATTAGTGCACAAATAGACCCCAATCCTACAGTTAGATACAGCACCATATCCCAGCACAACCTATATTTGAAATCTGATTAGAGCACAAATAGACCCCACTCCTACAGTTAGATACAGCACCATATACCAGCACAACCTATATTTGAAATCTGATTAGTGCACAAATTGACCCCAATCCTACAGATAGATACAGCACCATATACCTGCGTAACCTATATTTGTTATCTGTTAAGTGCACAAATTGACCCTAGTCCTACAATTAGATACAGCACCATATCTCAGCACAACCTATATTTGAAATATGATTAGTGCACAAATAGTCCCCAATCCTACAGTTAGATACAGCACCATATCCCAGCACAACCTATATTCGAAATCTGATTAGAGCACAAATAGACCCCACTCCTACAGTTAGATACAGCACCATATACCAGCACAACCTATATTTGAAATCTGATTAGTGCACAAATTGACCCCAATCCTACACATAGATACAGCGGCATATACCAGCACAACCTATAACTGCTATCTGTTAAGTACACAAATAGTACCCAATCCTACAGTTAGATACAGCACCATATACTTGCACAACCTATATTTGAAATGTGATTTGTGCACAAATTGACCCCAATCCTACAGTTAGATACAGCACCATAAACCAGCACAACCTATATTTGAAATCTGATTAGTGCACAAATAGTCCCCAATCCTACAGTTAGATACAGCACCATATCCCAGCACAACCTATATTTGAAATCTGATTAGTGCACAAATTGACCCCAATCCTAATGTTAGATACAGCGGCATATCCCAGCACAACCTATAACTGTTATCTGTGAAGTGCACAAATTGACCCCAATCCTACAGTTAGATACAGCGGCATATACCAGCACAACCTATATTTGAAATCTGATTAGTGCACAAATAGTCCCCAATCCTACAGTTAGATACAGCACCATATCCCAGCACAACCTATATTTGAAATCTGATTAGTGCACAAATTGACCCCAATCCTAATGTTAGATACAGAGGCATATCCCAGCACAACCTATAACTGTTATCTGTGAAGTGCACAAATTGACCCCAATCCTACAGTTAGATACAGCGGCATATACCAGCACAACCTATAACTGTTATCTGTTAAGTGCACAAATAGTCCCCAATCCTACAGTTAGATACAGCACCATATACTTGCACAACCTATATTTGAAATCTGATTAGTGCACAAATTGACCCCAATCCTACAGTTAGATACAGCACCATATACCAGCATCACCTATATTTGAAATCTGATTAGTGCACAAATTGACCCCAATCCTACAGTTAGATACAGCGGCATATACCAGCACAACCTATAACTGTTATCTGTTAAGTGCACAAATATTCCCCAATCCTACAGTTAGATACAGCACCATATACTTGCACAACCTATATTTGAAATCTGATTAGTGCACAAATAGACCCCAATCCCACAGTTAGATACAGCAGCATATCCCAGCACAACCTATAACTGTTATCTGTTAAGTGCCCAAATAGTCCCCAGTCCTACATTTAGATACAGCAGCATATACCAGCACTACCTATAACTGTTATCTGTTAAGTGCACAAATAGTCACCAATCCTACAGTTAGATACAGCACCATATACTTTCACAACCTATATTTGAAATCTGATTAGTGCACAAATTGACCCCAATCCTACAGTTAGATACAGCACCATATACCAGCACAACCTATATTTGAAATCTGATTAATGCACAAATAGACCCCAAGCCTACAGTTAGATACAGCGGCATATACCAGCACAACCAATAACTGTTAAACGTTAAGTGCACAAATAGACCCCAAACCTACTGTTAAATACAGCACCATATCCCAGCACAACCTATATTTGAAACCTGATTAGTGCACAAATAGACCCCAATCCTACAGTTATATACAGCGGCATATAGCAGCACAACCTATAACTGTTATCTGTTAAGTGTACAATTAGACCCCAATCCTACAGTTAGATACAGCACCATATCGCAGCACAACCTATAACTGTTATGTGTTAGGTGCACAAATAGACCCCAATCCTACAGTTAGATACAGCACCATATCCCAGCACAACCTATAACTGTTATCTGATAAGTGCACAATTAGACCCCAATCCTACAGTTAGATACAGCGGCATATCCCAGCACAACCTGTAACTGTTATCTTTTAAGTGCACAAATAGACGCCAATCCTACAGTTAGATACAGCACCATGTCCCAGCACAACCTATATTTGAAATCTGATTAGTTTACAAATAGACCCCAATCCTACAGTTAGATATTGCAGCATATCCCAGCACAACCTATAACAGTTATCTGTTAAGTGCACAATTAGACCCCAAGCCTACGGTTAGATACAGCACCATATCCCAGCACAACCTATATTTGTTATCTGTTTAGTGCACAAATGGGCCCCAATCCTACAGTTAGATACAGCACCAGATACCTGCACAACCTTTATTTGTTATCTGTTAAATGCACAATTAGACCCCAAGCCTACGGTTGAATACAGCAGCATATCCCAGCACAACCTATATTTGTTATCTCTTTAGTGCACAAATAGACCCCAATCCTACAGTTAGATACAGCACCATATCGCAGCACAACCTATAACTGTTATCTGTTAAGTGCACAATTAGACCCCAAGCCTACGGTTGAATACAGCAGCATATCCCAGCACAACCTATATTTGTTATCTCTTTAGTGCACAAATAGACCCCAATCCTACAGTTAGACACAGCACCATATCCCAGCAGAACCTATAACAGTTATCTGTTAAGTGCACAATTAGAACCCAAGCCTACGGTTAGATACAGCACCATATCCCAGCACAACCTATATTTGTTATCTGTTTAGTGCACAAATAGACCCCAATCCTACAGTTAGATACAGCAGCATATCCCAGCACAACCTATATTTGTTATCTGTTTAGTGCACAAATAGACCCCAATCCTACAGTTAGATACAGCAGCATATACCTGCACAACCTCTATTTGTTATCTTTTAAGAGCACAAATAGACCCCAATCCTACAGTTAGATAGTGCACCATATCACAGCACAACATATATTTGTTATCTGTTCAGTGCACTAATAACCCCAATCCTAGAGTTAGATGCAGCAGCATATACCTGCACAACCTATATTTGTTATCTGTTTAGTGCACAAATAGACCCCAATCTTACAGTTAGATATAGCACCATATTCCAGCACATCCAATATTTGATTTCTGTTAAGTGAAAAAGAGACCCCAATCCCACAGTTAGATACAGCATCATATTCCAGCACAAAATATATTTGTTATCTGTTTAGCGCACAAATAGAACCCAAGCCTACAGCTAGATACAGCAACATATCCCTGCACAACCAATATTTGTTATCTGTTCAGTGCACATTGACCCCAATCCTACAGTTCGATATAGCACCATAATCCAGCACAACCAATATTTTTATCTGTTAAGTGCACAAATAGACCCCAATTCTACAGTTAGATACAGCAGCATATCCCAGCACAACCTATATTTGTTATCTGTTTAGCGCACAAATAGACTTTAGATACAGCACCATATACCTGCACAACCTATATTTGTTGTCTCTTTAGAGCACAAATTGACCACAATCCTACAGTTAGATACAGCGGCATATACCGGCACAACCTATAACTGTTATCTGTTAAATGCACAAATAGAACCCCAATTCTACTGTTAGATACAGCACCATATCCCAGCACAACCTATATTTGAAATCTGATTAGTGCACAAATAGACCCCAATCCTACAGTTGGATACAGCGGCATATACCAGCACAACCTATAACTGTTATCTGTTAAATGCACAAATGGTCCCCAATTCTACTGTTAGATACAGCACCATATCCCAGCACAACCTATATTTGAAATCTGATTAGTGCACAAATAGACCCCAATCCTACAGTTATATACGGCGGCATATAGCAGCACAACCTATAACTGTTATCTGTTAAGTGCACAAATAGTCCCAAATTCAACTGTTAGATACAGCACCATATACTTGCACAACCTATATTTGAAATCTGTTTAGTGCCCAAATAGACCCCAATCCTACAGTTATATACAGCGGCATATAGCAGCACAACCTATAACTGTTATCTGTTAAATGCACAAATGGTCCCCAATTCTACTGTTAGATACAGCACCATATCCCAGCACAACCTATATTTGAAATCTGATTAGTGCACAAATAGACCCCAATCCTACAGTTAGATACAGCGGCATATCCCAGCACAACCTACAACTGTTATCTCTTAATTGCAGAAATAGACCCCAATCCTACAGTTAGATACAGCTTCATATAGCAGCACAACCTATAACTGTTATCTGTTAAGTGCACAAATAGACCCCAAACCTACAGTTAGATACAGCACCATATCCCAGCACAACCTATATTTGAAATCTGATTAGTGCACAAATAGACACCAATCCTACAGTTATATACAGCGGCATATAGCAGCACAACCTATATTTGTTATCTGTTAAGTGCACAATTAGGCCCCAAGCCTACCGTTGAATACAGCACCATATCCTAGCACTACCTATATTTGTTATCTCTTTAGTGCACAAATAGACCCCAATCCTACAGTTAGATACAGCACCATATCACAGCATAACCTATATTTGTTATCTCTTAAGTGCACATATAGAACCCAAGCCTACAGTCAGATACAGCACCTTATCGCAGCACAACATATATTTGTTATCTGTTCAGTGCACTAATAACCCAAATCCTACAGTTAGATACAGCAGCATATACCAGTGCAACATATATTTGTTATCTGTTTAGTGCACAAATTGACCCCAATCCTACAGTTAGATACAGCACCATATACCTGCGTAACCTATATTTAAAATATGATTAGTGCACAAGTAGACCCCAATCCTACAGTTAGATAAAGCACCATATCCCAGCACAACCTATATTTGAAATCTGATTAGTGCACAAATAGACCCCAATCCTACTGTTAGATACAGCGGCATATACCAGCACAACCTACAACTGTTATCTGTTAAGTGCACAAATTGTCCCCAATTCTACTGTTAGATATAGCACCATATACTTGCACAACCTATATTTTAAATCTGATTAGTGCACAAATTGACCCCAATCCTACAGTTAGATATAGCGGCATATCCCAGCGCAACCTATATTTGTTATCTGTTAAGTGCACAAATAGACCCCAAACCTACAGTTAGATACAGCGGCATATACCAGCACAACCAATAACTGTTATCCGTTAAGTGCACAAATAGACCCCAAACCTACAGTTAGATACAGCACCATATACCAGCAGATCCTTTATTTGAAATACGATTAGTGCACAAATAGACCCCAATGCTACAGTTAGATACAGCACCATATCCCAGCACAACCTATATTTGAAATCTGTTTAGTGCACAAATAGACCCCAAGCCTACGGTTAGATACAGCACCATATCCCAGCACAACCAATATTTGTTATCCGTTTAGTGCACAAATGGGCCCCAATCCTACAGGTAGATACAGCAGCATATACCTGCACAACCTTTATTTGTTATATGTTAAGTGCACTAATAGACCCCATTTCTATAGTTAGATACAGCAGCATATCCCAGCACAAATTATATTTGTTATCTCTTTAGTGCACAAATAGACCCCAATCCTACAGTTAGATACAGCAGCATATCCCATAACAACCTATATTTGTTATCTGTTTAGTGCACAAATAGACCCCAATCCTACAGTTAGATACAGCAGCATATCCCAGCACAAACTATAACTCATATCTGCTAAGTGCACAATTAGACCCCAGGCCTACGGTTAGATACAGCACCATATACCAGCACAACCTATAACTGTTATCTGTTAAGCGCACAATTAGACCCCAAGCCTACGGTTGAATACAGCACCATATCCCAGCACAACCTATATTTGTTATCCGTTTAGTGCACAAATGGACCCCAATCCTGCAGTTAGATACAGAACCATATCACAGCATAACCTATATTTGTTATCTGTTCAGTGCACTTATAACCCCAATCCTACAGTTAGATACAGCACCATATAACTGCACAACCTATAACTGTTATCTGTTAAGTGCACAATTAGACCCCAAGCCTACAGTTGAATACAGCACCATATCCCAGCACAACCTATATTTGTTATCCGTTTAGTGCACAAATGGACCCCAATCCTGCAGTTAGATACAGAACCATATCACAGCATAACCTATATTTGTTATCTGTTCAGTGCACTTATAGCCCCAATCCTACAGTTAGATACAGCACCATATAACTGCACAACCTATAACTGTTATCTGTTAAGTGCACAATTAGACCCCAAGCCTACAGTTGAATACAGCACCATATCCCAGCACAACCTATATTTGTTATCCGTTTAGTGCACAAATGGACCCCAATCCTGCAGTTAGATACAGCACCATATCACAGCATCACCTATATATGTTATTTCTTAAGTGCACATATGGAACCCAAGCCTACAGTCAGATACAGCACCATATAACTGCACAACCTATATATGTTATCTTTTAAGTGCGCAAATAGACCCCAATCCTACAGTTAGATACAGCACCATATCGCAGCACAACATATATTTGTTATCTGTTCAGTGCACTTATAACCCCAATCCTACAGTTAGATACAGCACCATATAACTGCACAACCTATATTTGTTATCTGTTAAGTGCACAAATAGACCACAACCCTACAGTTAGATACAGCAGCATATACCAGCACAACATATATTTTTTATCTGTTCAGCGAACTAATAGACCCCAATCCTACAGTTAGATACAGCAGCATATCCCAGCACAACCTATATTTGTTATCTGTTTAGTGCACAAATAGTCCCCCATCCTACAGTAGGATACAGCAGCATATACCAGCACAACCTATATTTGTTATCTGTTTAGTGCACAAACAGACTCCAATCCTACAGTTAGATACAGCACCATATACCTGCGTAACCTATATTTGTTATCTGTTAAGTGCACAAATTGACCCCAGGCCTACAATTAGATACAGCGCCATATCCCAGCACAACCTATATTTGAAATATGATTAGTGCACAAATAGACCCCAATCCTACAGTTAGATACAGCACCATATCCCAGCACAACCTATATTTGAAATCTGATTAGAGCACAAATAGACCCCACTCCTACAGTTAGATACAGCACCATATACCAGCACAACCTATATTTGAAATCTGATTAGTGCACAAATTGACCCCAATCCTACAGATAGATACAGCACCATATACCTGCGTAACCTATATTTGTTATCTGTTAAGTGCACAAATTGACCCTAGTCCTACAATTAGATACAGCACCATATCTCAGCACAACCTATATTTGAAATATGATTAGTGCACAAATAGTCCCCAATCCTACAGTTAGATACAGCACCATATCCCAGCACAACCTATATTCGAAATCTGATTAGAGCACAAATAGACCCCACTCCTACAGTTAGATACAGCACCATATACCAGCACAACCTATATTTGAAATCTGATTAGTGCACAAATTGACCCCAATCCTACACATAGATACAGCGGCATATACCAGCACAACCTATAACTGCTATCTGTTAAGTACACAAATAGTACCCAATCCTACAGTTAGATACAGCACCATATACTTGCACAACCTATATTTGAAATGTGATTAGTGCACAAATTGACCCCAATCCTACAGTTAGATACAGCACCATAAACCAGCACAACCTATATTTGAAATCTGATTAGTGCACAAATAGTCCCCAATCCTACAGTTAGATACAGCACCATATCCCAGCACAACCTATATTTGAAATCTGATTAGTGCACAAATTGACCCCAATCCTAATGTTAGATACAGAGGCATATCCCAGCACAACCTATAACTGTTATCTGTGAAGTGCACAAATTGACCCCAATCCTACAGTTAGATACAGCGGCATATACCAGCACAACCTATAACTGTTATCTGTTAAGTGCACAAATAGTCCCCAATCCTACAGTTAGATACAGCACCATATACTTGCACAACCTATATTTGAAATCTGATTAGTGCACAAATTGACCCCAATCCTACAGTTAGATACAGCACCATATACCAGCATCACCTATATTTGAAATCTGATTAGTGCACAAATTGACCCCAATCCTACAGTTAGATACAGCGGCATATACCAGCACAACCTATAACTGTTATCTGTTAAGTGCACAAATATTCCCCAATCCTACAGTTAGATACAGCACCATATACTTGCACAACCTATATTTGAAATCTGATTAGTGCACAAATAGACCCCAATCCCACAGTTAGATACAGCAGCATATCCCAGCACAACCTATAACTGTTATCTGTTAAGTGCCCAAATAGTCCCCAGTCCTACATTTAGATACAGCAGCATATACCAGCACAACCTATAACTGTTATCTGTTAAGTGCACAAATAGTCCCCAATCCTACAGTTAGATACAGCACCATATACTTTCACAACCTATATTTGAAATCTGATTAGTGCACAAATTGACCCCAATCCTACAGTTAGATACAGCACCATATACCAGCACAACCTATATTTGAAATCTGATTAATGCACAAATAGACCCCAAGCCTACAGTTAGATACAGTGGCATATACCAGCACAACCAATAACTGTTATCCGTTAAGTGCACAAATAGACCCCAAACCTACTGTTAAATACAGCACCATATCCCAGCACAACCTATATTTGAAACCTGATTAGTGCACAAATAGACCCCAATCCTACAGTTATATACAGCGGCATATAGCAGCACAACCTATAACTGTTATCTGTTAAGTGTACAATTAGACCCCAATCCTACAGTTAGATACAGCACCATATCGCAGCACAACCTATAACTGTTATGTGTTAGGTGCACAAATAGACCCCAATCCTACAGTTAGATACAGCACCATATCCCAGCACAACCTATAACTGTTATCTGATAAGTGCACAATTAGACCCCAATCCTACAGTTAGATACAGCGGCATATCCCAGCACAACCTGTAACTGTTATCTTTTAAGTGCACAAATAGACCCCAATCCTACAGTTAGATACAGCACCATGTCCCAGCACAACCTATATTTGAAATCTGATTAGTTTACAAATAGACCCCAATCCTACAGTTAGATATAGCAGCATATCCCAGCACAACCTATAACAGTTATCTGTTAAGTGCACAATTAGACCCCAAGCCTACGGTTAGATACAGCACCATATCCCAGCACAACCTACATTTGTTATCCGTTTAGTGCACAAATGGGCCCCAATCCTACAGTTAGATACAGCACCAGATACCTGCACAACCTTTATTTGTTATCTGTTAAATGTACAATTAGACCCCAAGCCTACGGTTGAATACAGCAGCATATCCCAGCACAACCTATATTTGTTATCTCTTTAGTGCACAAATAGACCCCAATCCTACAGTTAGATACAGCACCATATCGCAGCACAACCTATAACTGTTATCTGTTAAGTGCACAATTAGACCCCAAGCCTACGGTTGAATACAGCAGCATATCCCAGCACAACCTATATTTGTTATCTCTTTAGTGCACAAATAGACCCCAATCCTACAGTTAGACACAGCACCATATCCCAGCAGAACCTATAACAGTTATCTGTTAAGTGCACAATTAGAACCCAAGCCTACGGTTAGATACAGCACCATATCCCAGCACAACCTATATTTGTTATCTGTTTAGTGCACAAATAGACCCCAATCCTACAGTTAGATACAGCAGCATATCCCAGCACAACCTATATTTGTTATCTGTTTAGTGCACAAATAGACCCCAATCCTACAGTTAGATACAGCAGCATATACCTGCACAACCTCTATTTGTTATCTTTTAAGAGCACAAATAGACCCCAATCCTACAGTTAGATAGTGCACCATATCACAGCACAACATATATTTGTTATCTGTTCAGTGCACTAATAACCCCAATCCTAGAGTTAGATGCAGCAGCATATACCTGCACAACCTATATTTGTTATCTGTTTAGTGCACAAATAGACCCCAATCTTACAGTTAGATATAGCACCATATTCCAGCACATCCAATATTTGATTTCTGTTAAGTGAAAAAGAGACCCCAATCCCACAGTTAGATACAGCATCATATTCCAGCACAAAATATATTTGAAATCTGATTAGTGCACAAATAGTCCCCAATCCTACAGTTAGATACCGCAGCATATCCCAGCACAACCTATAACTGTTATCTGTTAAGTGCACAAATAGTCCCCAATCCTACAGTTAGATACAGCAGCATATCCCAGCACAACCTTTAACTGTTATCTGTTTAGTGCACAAATAGACCCCAATCCTACAGTTAGATTCAGCACTATATCCCAGCACAACCTATAACTGTTATCTGTTAAGTGCACAAATAGTCCCCAATTCTATTGTTAGATAAAGCACCATATCCCAGCACATCCTACATTTGAAATCTGATTAGTGCACAAATAGACCCCAATCCTACAGCTAGATACAGCGGCATATCCCAGCACAACCTATAACTGTTATCTGTTAAGTGCACAAATAGACCCCAATCCTACAGCTGGATACAGCGGCATATCCCAGCACAACCTATAACTGTTATCTGTTAAGTGCACAAAAAGACCCCAATCCTACAGCTAGATACAGCGGCATATCCCAGCACAACCTATAACTGTTATCTGTTAAGTGCACAAATAGTCCCCAATTCTACTGTTAGATAAAGCACCATATCCCAGCACAACCTACATTTGAAATCTGATTAGTGCACAAATAGTCCCCAATCCTACAGTTAGATACCGCAGCATATCCCAGCACAACCTATAACTGTTATCTGTTAAGTGCACAATTAGACCCCAAGCCTACGGTTAGATACAGCACCGTATCCCAGCACAACCTATATTTGTTATCCGTTTAGGGCACAAATGGACGCCAATCCTACAGTTAGATTCAGCGGCATATACCTGCGCAACCTTTATTTGTTATCTGTTAAGTGCACAAATAGACACCAATCCTACACTTAGATACAGCACCATATCACAGCATAACCTATATTTGTTATCTCTTAAGTGCACAAATAGACCCCAATCTTACAGTTAGATACAGCACCATATCACAGCACAACATATATTTGTTATCTGTTCAGTGCACAAATAGACCCCAATTCTACAGTTATATACAGCAGCTAAACCCAGTACAACCTATATTTGTTATCTGTTTAGTACACAAATAGACCCCAAACCTACAGTTAGATACAGCACCATATAACTGCACAACCTATATTTGTTATCTGTTTAGAGCACAAATAGACTTCAGATATAGCACCATATACCTGCACAACCTATATTTGTTGTCTCTTTAGTGCACAAATAGACCCCAATCCTACAGTTAGATACTGCACCATATCGCAGCACAACATATATTTGTTATCTGTTCAGTGCACAAATAGACCCCAATTCTACAGTTAGATACAGCACCATATAACTGCGCAACCTATATTTGTTATCTGTTAAGTGCACAAATTGACCACAATCCTACGGTTAGATACAGCACCATATACCTGCGCAACCTATATTTGTTATCTGTTAAGTGCACAAATTGACCCCAATCCTACAATTAGATACAGCACCATATACCTGCGCAACCTATATTTGTTATCTGTTAAGTGCACAAATTGACCCCAATCCTACAATTAGATACAGCACCATATCCCAGCACCACCTATATTTTAAATATGATTAGTGCACAAATTGACCCCATTCCTACAGTTAGATATAGCGGCATATACCTGTGCAACCTTTATTTGTTATCTTTTAAGTGCACAAATAGACCCGAATCCTACAGGTAGATACAGCACCATATTGCAGCACAACATATATTTGTTATCTGTTCAGCGAACTAATAGACCCCAATCCTACAGTTAGATACTGCAGCATATCACAGCACAACCTATATTTGTTATCTCTTAAGTGCACAAATAGTCCCCAATCCTACAGTTAGATACAGCACCATTTACCTGCACAACCTATATTTGTTATCTCTTAAGCGCACAAATAGTCCCCAATCCTACAGTTAGATACAGCACCATATACCTGCACAGCCTATATTTGTTATCTCTTAAGTGCACAAATAGTCCCCAATCCTACAGTTAGATACAGCACCATATACCTGCACAGCCTATATTTGTTATCTCTTAAGTGCATAAATAGACCCCAATCCTACAGTCAGATACAGCACCATATACCTGCACGGCCTATATTTTTAACCGTTAAGCGCACAAATAGTCCCCAATCCTAGAGTTAGATACAGCACCATTTACCAGCACAACCTGTATTTGTTTTCTGTTTAGTACACAAATAGACCCCAATCCTACTGTTAGATACAGCACCATATACCTGCACAACCTATATTTGTTATCTGTAAAGTGCACAAATAGTCCCCAAGCCTACAGTTAGATACAGCACCATATCGCAGCACAACCTATATTTGTTATCTGTTTAGTGCACAAATAGACCCCAAACTTACAGTTGGATACAGCACCATATCCCAGAACAACATATATTTGTTATCTGTTAAGTGCACAATTAGAGCCCAGTCTTACAGTTAAGATACAGCACCATATCCCAGCACAACCTATATTTGTTATCTGTTTAGCGCACAAATAGACCCCAAGCCTACAGTTAGATACAGCAACATATCCCAGGACAACCAATATTTGTTTTCTGTTAAGTGCATAAATAGACCCCAATCCTACAGTTATATACAGCAGCATACACCTGCATAACCTATATTTGTTATCTGTTAAGTACACAAATAGATCACAATACTACAGTTAGATACAGCACCATATACCTGCACAACCTATATTTGTTATCTGTTTAGCGCACAAATAGACCCCAAGCCTACAGTTAGATACAGCAGCATATCCCAGCACAACCTATATTTGTTATCTGTTAAGTGTACAAATAGACACCAATCCTACAGCTATATACAGCAGCATACACCTGCATAACCTATATTTGTTATCTGTTAAGTACACAAATAGATCACAATACTACAGTTAGATACAGCACCATATCCCAGCACAACCTATATTTGTTATCTGTTTAGCGCACAAATAGACCCCAAGCCTACAGTTAGATACAGCAGCATATCCCAGCACAACCTATATTTGTTATCTGTTAAGTGCACAATTAGACCCCAATCCTACAGTTGGATACAGCACCATATAACTGCACAACCTATATTTTTTATCTGTTAAGTGCACAATTAGACCCCAATCCTACAGTTAGATGCAGCAGCATATCCCAGAACAACCTATATTTGTTATCTGTTTAGTGCACAAGTCCACCCCAATCCTACAGTTAGATACAGTACCATATACCTGCGCAACTTATATTTGTTATCTGTTAAGTGCACAAATAGACCCCAATTCTACAGTTAGATGCAGCACCATATACCTGCACAACTTATATTTGCTATCTGTTTAGTGCACAAATAGACCCCAATCCTACAGTTAGTTACAGCGGCATATACCTGCACAACCTATATTTGTTATCTGTTAAGTGTACAAATAGTCCCCAATCCTACAGTTAGATACAGCACCATATACCTGCAAAACCTATATTTGTTATCTGTTTAGTGCACAAGTAGACCCCAATCCTACAGTTAGATACAGCAGCATATACCTGCACAACCTATATTTGTTATCTGTTAAGTGCACAAACAGTCCCCAATCCTACAGTTAGATACAGGACCATATACCTGCAAAACCTATATTTGTTATCTGTTTAGTGCACAAATAGACTTTAATCCTACAGTTAGATACAGCACCATATACCTGCACAATCTATATTTGTTATCTCTTAAGTGCACAAATAGTCGCCAATGTTACAGTTAAATACAGCAGCATATCCCATACAACCTATATTTGTTATCTGTTAAGTGCACAAATAGTCCCCAATCCTACAGTTATTTACAGCATCATATACCTGCACAACCTATAACTGTTATCTCTTAAGTGCACAAATAGACTTTAATCCTACAGTTAGATACAGCAGCATGTACCAGTACAACCTTTTTTTTTTATCTGTTAAGTGCGCAAATAGACCCCAATCCTACAGCTAGATACAGCAGCATATACCAGTACAACCTATATTTGTTATCTGTTAAGTGCGCAAATAGACCCCAATCCTAGAGTTAGATACAGCAGCATATACCAGTACAACCAATATTTGTTATCTGTTAAGTGCACAATTAAACCCCAAGCCTATAGTTAGATACAGCACCATATACCAGCAGAACCTATATGTGTTATTTGTTTAGTGGACAAATAGTCCCCAATCCTACAGTTAGATACAGCAGCATATCCCAGCACAACCTATATTTGTTATCTGTTAAGTGCACAATTAAACCCCAAGCCTATAGTTAGATACAGCACCATATACCAGCAGAACCTATATGTGTTATTTGTTTAGTGCACAAATAGACCCCAATCCTACAGTTAGTTACAGCAGCTTATCCTAGCACAACCTGTATTTTTTATATGTTAGGCGCAGAAATAGAACCCAATCCTATAGTTCCATACAGCAGCATATCCCAGCACAACCTATATTTGTTATCTGTTAAGTGCACAAATAATCCCTAATTCTACAGTTAGTTACAGCACCATATAAATGCACAACCTATATTTGATATCTGTTAAGTGCGCAAATAGACCCCAATCCTACAGTTAGATACAGCACCATATCCCAAGCACAACCTATAACTGTTATCTGTTAAGTGCACAAATAGTCCCCAACCCTACAGTTAGGTACAGCACCAAATACCAGCACAACCTATATTTGTTATCTGTTAAGTGCACAAATAGTCCCCAATCCTACAGTTATATAGAGCAGCATTTCCCAGCACAACCTATATTTGTTATCTGTTTATTGGACAAATAGTCCCCAATCCTACAGTTAGATACAGCACCACATGCCTGCACAATCTATATTTGTTATCTCTTAAGTGCACAAATAGTCGCCAATGCTACAGTTAAAAACAGCAGCATATCCCACACAACCTATATTTGTTATCTGTTTACTTCACAAATAGACCCCAATCCTACAGTTAGATACAGCAGTATATCCCACACAACCTATATTTGTTATCTGTTTACTGCACAAATAGACCCCAATCCTACAGTTAAAAACAGCAGCATATCCCACACAACCTATATTTGTTATCTGTTTACTGCACAAATAGACCCCAATCCTACAGTTAAAAACAGCAGCATATCCCACACAACCTATATTTGTTATCTGTTTACTGCACAAATAGACCCCAATCCTACAGTTAGATACAGCAGTATATCCCAGCACAACCTATATTTGTTATCTGTTAAGTGCACAAATAGCCCCAATCCTACAGTTAGATACAGCACCATATACATGCACAGCCTATATTTGTTATCTGTTTAGTGCACAAATGAGCCCCAATCCTACAGTTACATACAGCACCATATACCAGTACAACCTTTGTTTGTTATCTGTTAAGTGCGCAAATAGGCCCCAATCCTAGAGTTAGATACAGCACCATATACCATCAGAACCTATATTTGTTATCTGTTAAGTGCACAAATAGACCCCTATCTTACAGTTTGATACAGCACCATATACCAGCACAACCTATATTTGTTATCTGTTAAGGGCACAATTAGACCCCAAGCCTACAGTTAGATACAGCAACTTATCCCAGCACAACCTATATTTGTTATCTGTTTAGTACACAATTAGACCCCAAGCCTACAGTTAGATACAGCTCCATATCCCAGCACAACCTATATTTGTTATCTCTTAAATGCACAAATATTCCCTAATCCTGCAGTAAGATACAGTACCATAAAACTGCGCAACCTATACTTGTTATCTTTTAAGTGCACAAATAGACCCCAATACCACAGTTAGATACAGCAGCATATACTTGCACAACCTATATTTGTTATCTGTTAAGTGCACAAATAG
Source organism: Mantis religiosa (assembly GCA_030765055.1). Classification (NCBI taxonomy): domain Eukaryota; kingdom Metazoa; phylum Arthropoda; class Insecta; order Mantodea; family Mantidae; genus Mantis; species Mantis religiosa. The sequence goes on from JAUKNK010000148.1 coordinate 887,973, forward strand.
TCCCAAATCCTACAGTTAGATACAGCTTCATATACCTGCACAACCTATAACTGTTATCTCTTAAGTGCACAAATAGACTTTAATCCTACAGGTAGAAACAGCAGCATATACCTGCACAACCTATATTTGTTATCTCTTAAGTGCACAAATAGACTTTAATCCTACAGGTAGATACAGCAGCATATACCTGCACAACCTATATTTATCTCTTAAGTGCACAAATAGTCTCCAATCCTACAGGTAGATACAGCACCATATACCCGGACAACCTATATTTTTAACCGTTAAGCACACAAATAGTCCCATCCTAGAGTTAGATACAGCAGCATATACCAGTACAACCTTTTGTTTTTTTACCTGTTAAATGCGCAAATAGACCCCAATCCTACAGCTAGATACAGCAGCATATACAAGTACAACCTATATTTGTTATCTCTTAAGTGCGCAAATAGACCCCAATCCTAGAGTTAGATACAGCAGCATATACCAGTACAACCTGTATTTGTTATCTGTTTAGCGCACAAATAGACCCCAATCCTACAGTTAGTTACAGCACCATATACCAGCACAACCTATATTTGTTATCCGTTCAGTACACATAATAAACCCCAATCCTACAGTTAGATACAGCACCATATACCAGCACAACCTATATTTGTTATCTGTTAAGTGCACAAATAGTCCCCAATCCTACAGTTAGTTACAGCACCATATACCAGCACAACCTATATTTGTTATCTGTTCAGTACACAAATAAACCCCAATCCTACAGTTAGATACAGTACCATATACCAGCACAACTTATATTTGTTATCTGTTTAGCGCACAAATGGACCCCAATCCTACAGTTAGATACAGCACCATATACCAGCACAACCTATATTTGTTATCTGCTAAGTTCACAAATAGACCCCAATCCTACAGTTAAATATTGCAGCATATCCCAGCAAAACCTATATTTGTTATCTGTTAAGTGCACAATTAGACCCCAAGCCAACAGTTAGATACAGCACCATATAACTGCACAACCTATATTTGTTATCTTTTAAGTGCACAAATAGACCACAATCCTACAGTTAGATACAGCAGCATATCCCAGCACAGCCTATATTTGTTATGTGTTAAGTGCACAAATAAACCCCAATTCTACAGTTAGATACAGCAGCATATACCAGCACAACCTATATTTGTTATCTGTTTAGCGCACAAATAGACCCCAATCCTACAGTTAGATACAGCACCATATACCAGCACAACCTATATTTGTTATCTTTTAAGTGCACAAATAGTCCCCAATCCTACAGTTAGATACAGCAGCTTATCCTAGCACAACCTGTATTTGTTATATGTTAGGCGCACAAATAGACCCCAATCCTATAGTTCCATACAGCAGCATATCCCAGCACAACCTATATTTGTTATCTCTTAAGTGCACAAATAGGTCCCAATCCTACAGTTAAATATTGCAGCATATCCCAGCAAAACCTATATTTGTTATCTGTTAAGTGCACAATTAGACCCGAAGCCAACAGTTAGATACAGCACCATATAACTGCACAACCTATATTTGTTATCTTTTAAGTGCACAAATAGACCATAATCCTACAGTTAGATACTGCAGCATATCCCAGCACAACCCATATTTGTTATCTGTTAAGTGCACAAATAAACCCCAATTCTACAGTTAGATACAGCAGCATATACCAGCACAACCTATATTTGTTATCTGTTTAGCGCACAAATAGACCCCAATCCTACAGTTACATACATTAGCATATCCCAGCACAACCTATATTTGTTATCTGCTAAGTGCGCAAATAGGCCCCAATCCTAGAGTTAGATACAGCACCATATACCAGCAGAACCTATATTTGTTATCTGTTAAGTGCACAGATAGGCCCCAATTCTACAGTTAGATACAGCAGGGTATCTCAGCACAACCTATATTTGTTATCTGTTTAGTGCACAAATAGACCCCAATCCTACAGTTAGATACAGCACCATATACCAGCACAACCTATATTTGTTATCTGTTAAGTGCACAAATAGTCCCCAATCCTACAGTTAGATACAGCACCATATACCTGCACAACCTATATTTGTTATCTGTTTAGTGTTCAAATAGACCCCAATCCTACAGTTAGATACAACATTATATACCTGCACAACCTATATTTGTTATCTGTTAAGTGCACAAATAGTCCCCAGTCCCACAGTTAGATACAGCAGGCTATCCCTGCACAACCTATATTTGTTATCTGTTAAGTGCACAAATAGACCCCAAGCCTACAGTTAGATACAGCAGCATATCCCTGCACAACCTATATTTGTTATCTTTTAAGTGCACAAATAGTCCCCAATCCTACCGTTAGATACAGCACCATATACATGCACAACCTATATTTGTTATCTGTTAAGTGCACAAATAGTCCCCAATCCTACAGTTAGTTACAGCACCATATACCAGCACAACCTATATTTGTTATCTGTTCAGTACACAAATAAACCCCAATCCTACAGTTAGATACAGCACCATATCCCAGCACAACCTATATTTGTTATCTGTTTAGCGCACAAATGGACCCCAATCTTACAGTTAGATACAGCAGCATATCCCAGCACAACCTATATTTGTTATCTGTTAAGTGCACAAATAATCCCTAATTCTACAGTTAGTTACAGCACCATATAAATGCACAACCTATATTTGATATCTGTTAAGTGCGCAAATAGACCCCAATCCTACAGTTAGATACAGCACCATACCCCAAGCACAACCTATAACTGTTATCTGTTAAGTGCACAAATAGTCCCCAACCCTACAGTTAGGTACAGCACCAAATACCAGCACAACCTATATTTGTTATCTGTTAAGTGCACAAATAGTCCCCAATCCTACAGTTATATAGAGCAGCATTTCCCAGCACAACCTATATTTGTTATCTGTTTATTGGACAAATAGTCCCCAATCCTACAGTTAGATACAGCACCACATGCCTGCACAATCTATATTTGTTATCTCTTAAGTGCACAAATAGTCGCCAATGCTACAGTTAAAAACAGCAGCATATCCCACACAACCTATATTTGTTATCTGTTTACTGCACAAATAGACCCCAATCCTACAGTTAGATACAGCAGTATATCCCACACAACCTATATTTGTTATCTGTTTACTGCACAAATAGACCCCAATCCTACAGTTAAAAACAGCAGCATATCCCACACAACCTATATTTGTTATCTGTTTACTGCACAAATAGACCCCAATCCTACAGTTAAAAACAGCAGCATATCCCACACAACCTATATTTGTTATCTGTTTACTGCACAAATAGACCCCAATCCTACAGTTAGATACAGAACCATATCACAGCATAACCTATATTTGTTATCTGTTCAGTGCACTTATAGCCCCAATCCTACAGTTAGATACAGCACCATATAACTGCACAACCTATAACTGTTATCTGTTAAGTGCACAATTAGACCCCAAGCCTACAGTTGAATACAGCACCATATCCCAGCACAACCTATATTTGTTATCCGTTTAGTGCACAAATGGACCCCAATCCTGCAGTTAGATACAGCACCATATCACAGCATCACCTATATATGTTATTTCTTAAGTGCACATATGGAACCCAAGCCTACAGTCAGATACAGCACCATATAACTGCACAACCTATATATGTTATCTTTTAAGTGCGCAAATAGACCCCAATCCTACAGTTAGATACAGCACCATATCGCAGCACAACATATATTTGTTATCTGTTCAGTGCACTTATAACCCCAATCCTACAGTTAGATACAGCACCATATAACTGCACAACCTATTATTTGTTATCTGTTAAGTGCACAAATAGACCACAACCCTACAGTTAGATACAGCAGCATATACCAGCACAACATATATTTTTTATCTGTTCAGCGAACTAATAGACCCCAATCCTACAGTTAGATACAGCAGCATATCCCAGCACAACCTATATTTGTTATCTGTTTAGTGCACAAATAGTCCCCCATCCTACAGTAGGATACAGCAGCATATACCAGCACAACCTATATTTGTTATCTGTTTAGTGCACAAACAGACTCCAATCCTACAGTTAGATACAGCACCATATACCTGCGTAACCTATATTTGTTATCTGTTAAGTGCACAAATTGACCCCAGGCCTACAATTAGATACAGCGCCATATCCCAGCACAACCTATATTTGAAATATGATTAGTGCACAAATAGACCCCAATCCTACAGTTAGATACAGCACCATATCCCAGCACAACCTATATTTGAAATCTGATTAGAGCACAAATAGACCCCACTCCTACAGTTAGATACAGCACCATATACCAGCACAACCTATATTTGAAATCTGATTAGTGCACAAATTGACCCCAATCCTACAGATAGATACAGCACCATATACCTGCGTAACCTATATTTGTTATCTGTTAAGTGCACAAATTGACCCTAGTCCTACAATTAGATACAGCACCATATCTCAGCACAACCTATATTTGAAATATGATTAGTGCACAAATAGTCCCCAATCCTACAGTTAGATACAGCACCATATCCCAGCACAACCTATATTCGAAATCTGATTAGAGCACAAATAGACCCCACTCCTACAGTTAGATACAGCACCATATACCAGCACAACCTATATTTGAAATCTGATTAGTGCACAAATTGACCCCAATCCTACACATAGATACAGCGGCATATACCAGCACAACCTATATTCGAAATCTGATTAGAGCACAAATAGACCCCACTCCTACAATTAGATACAGCACCATATCTCAGCACAACCTATATTTGAAATATGATTAGTGCACAAATAGTCCCTAATTCTACAGTTAGTTACAGCACCATATAAATGCACAACCTATATTTGATATCTGTTAAGTGCGCAAATAGACCCCAATCCTACAGTTAGATACAGCACCATACCCCAAGCACAACCTATAACTGTTATCTGTTAAGTACACAAATAGTACCCAATCCTACAGTTAGATACAGCACCATATACTTGCACAACCTATATTTGAAATGTGATTAGTGCACAAATTGACCCCAATCCTACTGTTAGATACAGCACCATAAACCAGCACAACCTATATTTGAAATCTGATTAGTGCACAAATAGTCCCCAATCCTACAGTTAGATACAGCACCATATCCCAGCACAACCTATATTTGAAATCTGATTAGTGCACAAATTGACCCCAATCCTAATGTTAGATACAGAGGCATATCCCAGCACAACCTATAACTGTTATCTGTGAAGTGCACAAATTGACCCCAATCCTACAGTTAGATACAGCGGCATATACCAGCACAACCTATAACTGTTATCTGTTAAGTGCACAAATAGTCCCCAATCCTACAGTTAGATACAGCACCATATACTTGCACAACCTATATTTGAAATCTGATTAGTGCACAAATTGACCCCAATCCTACAGTTAGATACAGCACCATATACCAGCATCACCTATATTTGAAATCTGATTAGTGCACAAATTGACCCCAATCCTACAGTTAGATACAGCGGCATATACCAGCACAACCTATAACTGTTATCTGTTAAGTGCACAAATATTCCCCAATCCTACAGTTAGATACAGCACCATATACTTGCACAACCTATATTTGAAATCTGATTAGTGCACAAATAGACCCCAATCCCACAGTTAGATACAGCAGCATATCCCAGCACAACCTATAACTGTTATCTGTTAAGTGCCCAAATAGTCCCCAGTCCTACATTTAGATACAGCAGCATATACCAGCACAACCTATAACTGTTATCTGTTAAGTGCACAAATAGTCCCCAATCCTACAGTTAGATACAGCACCATATACTTTCACAACCTATATTTGAAATCTGATTAGTGCACAAATTGACCCCAATCCTACAGTTAGATACAGCACCATATACCAGCACAACCTATATTTGAAATCTGATTAATGCACAAATAGACCCCAAGCCTACAGTTAGATACAGTGGCATATACCAGCACAACCAATAACTGTTATCCGTTAAGTGCACAAATAGACCCCAAACCTACTGTTAAATACAGCACCATATCCCAGCACAACCTATATTTGAAACCTGATTAGTGCACAAATAGACCCCAATCCTACAGTTATATACAGCGGCATATAGCAGCACAACCTATAACTGTTATCTGTTAAGTGTACAATTAGACCCCAATCCTACAGTTAGATACAGCACCATATCGCAGCACAACCTATAACTGTTATGTGTTAGGTGCACAAATAGACCCCAATCCTACAGTTAGATACAGCACCATATCCCAGCACAACCTATAACTGTTATCTGATAAGTGCACAATTAGACCCCAATCCTACAGTTAGATACAGCGGCATATCCCAGCACAACCTGTAACTGTTATCTTTTAAGTGCACAAATAGACCCCAATCCTACAGTTAGATACAGCACCATGTCCCAGCACAACCTATATTTGAAATCTGATTAGTTTACAAATAGACCCCAATCCTACAGTTAGATATAGCAGCATATCCCAGCACAACCTATAACAGTTATCTGTTAAGTGCACAATTAGACCCCAAGCCTACGGTTAGATACAGCACCATATCCCAGCACAACCTACATTTGTTATCCGTTTAGTGCACAAATGGGCCCCAATCCTACAGTTAGATACAGCACCAGATACCTGCACAACCTTTATTTGTTATCTGTTAAATGTACAATTAGACCCCAAGCCTACGGTTGAATACAGCAGCATATCCCAGCACAACCTATATTTGTTATCTCTTTAGTGCACAAATAGACCCCAATCCTACAGTTAGATACAGCACCATATCGCAGCACAACCTATAACTGTTATCTGTTAAGTGCACAATTAGACCCCAAGCCTACGGTTGAATACAGCAGCATATCCCAGCACAACCTATATTTGTTATCTCTTTAGTGCACAAATAGACCCCAATCCTACAGTTAGACACAGCACCATATCCCAGCAGAACCTATAACAGTTATCTGTTAAGTGCACAATTAGAACCCAAGCCTACGGTTAGATACAGCACCATATCCCAGCACAACCTATATTTGTTATCTGTTTAGTGCACAAATAGACCCCAATCCTACAGTTAGATACAGCAGCATATCCCAGCACAACCTATATTTGTTATCTGTTTAGTGCACAAATAGACCCCAATCCTACAGTTAGATACAGCAGCATATACCTGCACAACCTCTATTTGTTATCTTTTAAGAGCACAAATAGACCCCAATCCTACAGTTAGATAGTGCACCATATCACAGCACAACATATATTTGTTATCTGTTCAGTGCACTAATAACCCCAATCCTAGAGTTAGATGCAGCAGCATATACCTGCACAACCTATATTTGTTATCTGTTTAGTGCACAAATAGACCCCAATCTTACAGTTAGATATAGCACCATATTCCAGCACATCCAATATTTGATTTCTGTTAAGTGAAAAAGAGACCCCAATCCCACAGTTAGATACAGCATCATATTCCAGCACAAAATATATTTGAAATCTGATTAGTGCACAAATAGTCCCCAATCCTACAGTTAGATACCGCAGCATATCCCAGCACAACCTATAACTGTTATCTGTTAAGTGCACAAATAGTCCCCAATCCTACAGTTAGATACAGCAGCATATCCCAGCACAACCTTTAACTGTTATCTGTTTAGTGCACAAATAGACCCCAATCCTACAGTTAGATTCAGCACTATATCCCAGCACAACCTATAACTGTTATCTGTTAAGTGCACAAATAGTCCCCAATTCTATTGTTAGATAAAGCACCATATCCCAGCACATCCTACATTTGAAATCTGATTAGTGCACAAATAGACCCCAATCCTACAGCTAGATACAGCGGCATATCCCAGCACAACCTATAACTGTTATCTGTTAAGTGCACAAATAGACCCCAATCCTACAGCTGGATACAGCGGCATATCCCAGCACAACCTATAACTGTTATCTGTTAAGTGCACAAAAAGACCCCAATCCTACAGCTAGATACAGCGGCATATCCCAGCACAACCTATAACTGTTATCTGTTAAGTGCACAAATAGTCCCCAATTCTACTGTTAGATAAAGCACCATATCCCAGCACAACCTATAACTGTTATCTGTTAAGTGCACAATTAGACCCCAAGCCTACGGTTAGATACAGCACCGTATCCCAGCACAACCTATATTTGTTATCCGTTTAGTGCACAAATGGACGCCAATCCTACAGTTAGATTCAGCGGCATATACCTGCGCAACCTTTATTTGTTATCTGTTAAGTGCACAAATAGACACCAATCCTACACTTAGATACAGCACCATATCACAGCATAACCTATATTTGTTATCTCTTAAGTGCACAAATAGACCCCAATCTTACAGTTAGATACAGCACCATATCACAGCACAACATATATTTGTTATCTGTTCAGTGCACAAATAGACCCCAATTCTACAGTTATATACAGCAGCTAAACCCAGTACAACCTATATTTGTTATCTGTTTAGTACACAAATAGACCCCAAACCTACAGTTAGATACAGCACCATATAACTGCACAACCTATATTTGTTATCTGTTTAGAGCACAAATAGACTTCAGATATAGCACCATATACCTGCACAACCTATATTTGTTGTCTCTTTAGTGCACAAATAGACCCCAATCCTACAGTTAGATACTGCACCATATCGCAGCACAACATATATTTGTTATCTGTTCAGTGCACAAATAGACCCCAATTCTACAGTTAGATACAGCACCATATAACTGCGCAACCTATATTTGTTATCTGTTAAGTGCACAAATTGACCACAATCCTACGGTTAGATACAGCACCATATACCTGCGCAACCTATATTTGTTATCTGTTAAGTGCACAAATTGACCCCAATCCTACAATTAGATACAGCACCATATCCCAGCACCACCTATATTTTAAATATGATTAGTGCACAAATTGACCCCAATCCTACAGTTAGATATAGCGGCATATACCTGTGCAACCTTTATTTGTTATCTTTTAAGTGCACAAATAGACCCGAATCCTACAGGTAGATACAGCACCATATTGCAGCACAACATATATTTGTTATCTGTTCAGCGAACTAATAGACCCCAATCCTACAGTTAGATACTGCAGCATATCACAGCACAACCTATATTTGTTATCTCTTAAGTGCACAAATAGTCCCCAATCCTACAGTTAGATACAGCACCATTTACCTGCACAACCTATATTTGTTATCTCTTAAGTGCACAAATAGTCCCCAATCCTACAGTTAGATACAGCACCATATACCTGCACAGCCTATATTTGTTATCTCTTAAGTGCACAAATAGTCCCCAATCCTACAGTTAGATACAGCACCATTTACCTGCACAACCTATATTTGTTATCTCTTAAGCGCACAAATAGTCCCCAATCCTACAGTTAGATACAGCACCATATACCTGCACAGCCTATATTTGTTATCTCTTAAGTGCACAAATAGTCCCCAATCCTACAGTTAGATACAGCACCATTTACCTGCACAACCTATATTTGTTATCTCTTAAGTGCACAAATAGTCCCCAATCCTACAGTTAGATACAGCACCATTTACCTGCACAACCTATATTTGTTATCTCTTAAGCGCACAAATAGTCCCCAATCCTACAGTTAGATACAGCACCATATACCTGCACAGCCTATATTTGTTATCTCTTAAGTGCACAAATAGTCCCCAATCCTACAGTTAGATACAGCACCATATACCTGCACAGCCTATATTTGTTATCTCTTAAGTGCATAAATAGACCCCAATCCTACAGTCAGATACAGCACCATATACCTGCACGGCCTATATTTTTAACCGTTAAGCGCACAAATAGTCCCCAATCCTAGAGTTAGATACAGCACCATTTACCAGCACAACCTGTATTTGTTTTCTGTTTAGTACACAAATAGACCCCAATCCTACTGTTAGATACAGCACCATATACCTGCACAACCTATATTTGTTATCTGTAAAGTGCACAAATAGTCCCCAAGCCTACAGTTAGATACAGCACCATATCGCAGCACAACCTATATTTGTTATCTGTTTAGTGCACAAATAGACCCCAAACTTACAGTTGGATACAGCACCATATCCCAGAACAACATATATTTGTTATCTGTTAAGTGCACAATTAGAGCCCAGTCTTACAGTTAAGATACAGCACCATATCCCAGCACAACCTATATTTGTTATCTGTTTAGCGCACAAATAGACCCCAAGCCTACAGTTAGATACAGCAACATATCCCAGGACAACCAATATTTGTTTTCTGTTAAGTGCATAAATAGACCCCAATCCTACAGTTATATACAGCAGCATACACCTGCATAACCTATATTTGTTATCTGTTAAGTACACAAATAGATCACAATACTACAGTTAGATACAGCACCATATACCTGCACAACCTATATTTGTTATCTGTTTAGCGCACAAATAGACCCCAAGCCTACAGTTAGATACAGCAGCATATCCCAGCACAACCTATATTTGTTATCTGTTAAGTGTACAAATAGACACCAATCCTACAGCTATATACAGCAGCATACACCTGCATAACCTATATTTGTTATCTGTTAAGTACACAAATAGATCACAATACTACAGTTAGATACAGCACCATATCCCAGCACAACCTATATTTGTTATCTGTTTAGCGCACAAATAGACCCCAAGCCTACAGTTAGATACAGCAGCATATCCCAGCACAACCTATATTTGTTATCTGTTAAGTGCACAATTAGACCCCAATCCTACAGTTGGATACAGCACCATATAACTGCACAACCTATATTTTTTATCTGTTAAGTGCACAATTAGACCCCAATCCTACAGTTAGATGCAGCAGCATATCCCAGAACAACCTATATTTGTTATCTGTTTAGTGCACAAGTCCACCCCAATCCTACAGTTAGATACAGTACCATATACCTGCGCAACTTATATTTGTTATCTGTTAAGTGCACAAATAGACCCCAATTCTACAGTTAGATGCAGCACCATATACCTGCACAACTTATATTTGCTATCTGTTTAGTGCACAAATAGACCCCAATCCTACAGTTAGTTACAGCGGCATATACCTGCACAACCTATATTTGTTATCTGTTAAGTGTACAAATAGTCCCCAATCCTACAGTTAGATACAGCACCATATACCTGCAAAACCTATATTTGTTATCTGTTTAGTGCACAAGTAGACCCCAATCCTACAGTTAGATACAGCAGCATATACCTGCACAACCTATATTTGTTATCTGTTAAGTGCACAAACAGTCCCCAATCCTACAGTTAGATACAGGACCATATACCTGCAAAACCTATATTTGTTATCTGTTTAGTGCACAAATAGACTTTAATCCTACAGTTAGATACAGCACCATATACCTGCACAATCTATATTTGTTATCTCTTAAGTGCACAAATAGTCGCCAATGTTACAGTTAAATACAGCAGCATATCCCATACAACCTATATTTGTTATCTGTTAAGTGCACAAATAGTCCCCAATCCTACAGTTATTTACAGCATCATATACCTGCACAACCTATAACTGTTATCTCTTAAGTGCACAAATAGACTTTAATCCTACAGTTAGATACAGCAGCATGTACCAGTACAACCTTTTTTTTTTATCTGTTAAGTGCGCAAATAGACCCCAATCCTACAGCTAGATACAGCAGCATATACCAGTACAACCTATATTTGTTATCTGTTAAGTGCGCAAATAGACCCCAATCCTAGAGTTAGATACAGCAGCATATACCAGTACAACCAATATTTGTTATCTGTTAAGTGCACAATTAAACCCCAAGCCTATAGTTAGATACAGCACCATATACCAGCAGAACCTATATGTGTTATTTGTTTAGTGGACAAATAGTCCCCAATCCTACAGTTAGATACAGCAGCATATCCCAGCACAACCTATATTTGTTATCTGTTAAGTGCACAATTAAACCCCAAGCCTATAGTTAGATACAGCACCATATACCAGCAGAACCTATATGTGTTATTTGTTTAGTGCACAAATAGACCCCAATCCTACAGTTAGTTACAGCAGCTTATCCTAGCACAACCTGTATTTTTTATATGTTAGGCGCAGAAATAGAACCCAATCCTATAGTTCCATACAGCAGCATTTCCCAGCACAACCTATATTTGTTATCTGTTAAGTGCACAAATAATCCCTAATTCTACAGTTAGTTACAGCACCATATAAATGCACAACCTATATTTGATATCTGTTAAGTGCGCAAATAGACCCCAATCCTACAGTTAGATACAGCACCATATCCCAAGCACAACCTATAACTGTTATCTGTTAAGTGCACAAATAGTCCCCAACCCTACAGTTAGGTACAGCACCAAATACCAGCACAACCTATATTTGTTATCTGTTAAGTGCACAAATAGTCCCCAATCCTACAGTTATATAGAGCAGCATTTCCCAGCACAACCTATATTTGTTATCTGTTTATTGGACAAATAGTCCCCAATCCTACAGTTAGATACAGCACCACATGCCTGCACAATCTATATTTGTTATCTCTTAAGTGCACAAATAGTCGCCAATGCTACAGTTAAAAACAGCAGCATATCCCACACAACCTATATTTGTTATCTGTTTACTTCACAAATAGACCCCAATCCTACAGTTAGATACAGCAGTATATCCCACACAACCTATATTTGTTATCTGTTTACTGCACAAATAGACCCCAATCCTACAGTTAAAAACAGCAGCATATCCCACACAACCTATATTTGTTATCTGTTTACTGCACAAATAGACCCCAATCCTACAGTTAAAAACAGCAGCATATCCCACACAACCTATATTTGTTATCTGTTTACTGCACAAATAGACCCCAATCCTACAGTTAGATACAGCAGTATATCCCAGCACAACCTATATTTGTTATCTGTTAAGTGCACAAATAGCCCCAATCCTACAGTTAGATACAGCACCATATACATGCACAGCCTATATTTGTTATCTGTTTAGTGCACAAATGAGCCCCAATCCTACAGTTACATACAGCACCATATACCAGTACAACCTTTGTTTGTTATCTGTTAAGTGCGCAAATAGGCCCCAATCCTAGAGTTAGATACAGCACCATATACCATCAGAACCTATATTTGTTATCTGTTAAGTGCACAAATAGACCCCTATCTTACAGTTTGATACAGCACCATATACCAGCACAACCTATATTTGTTATCTGTTAAGTGCACAATTAGACCCCAAGCCTACAGTTAGATACAGCAACTTATCCCAGCACAACCTATATTTGTTATCTGTTTAGTACACAATTAGACCCCAAGCCTACAGTTAGATACAGCTCCATATCCCAGCACAACCTATATTTGTTATCTCTTAAATGCACAAATATTCCCTAATCCTGCAGTAAGATACAGTACCATAAAACTGCGCAACCTATACTTGTTATCTTTTAAGTGCACAAATAGACCCCAATACCACAGTTAGATACAGCAGCATATACTTGCACAACCTATATTTGTTATCTGTTAAGTGCACAAATAGTCCCAAATCCTACAGTTAGATACAGCTTCATATACCTGCACAACCTATAACTGTTATCTCTTAAGTGCACAAATAGACTTTAATCCTACAGGTAGAAACAGCAGCATATACCTGCACAACCTATATTTGTTATCTCTTAAGTGCACAAATAGACTTTAATCCTACAGGTAGATACAGCAGCATATACCTGCACAACCTATATTTATCTCTTAAGTGCACAAATAGTCTCCAATCCTACAGGTAGATACAGCACCATATACCCGGACAACCTATATTTTTAACCGTTAAGCACACAAATAGTCCCATCCTAGAGTTAGATACAGCAGCATATACCAGTACAACCTTTTGTTTTTTTACCTGTTAAATGCGCAAATAGACCCCAATCCTACAGCTAGATACAGCAGCATATACCAGTACAACCTATATTTGTTATCTCTTAAGTGCGCAAATAGACCCCAATCCTAGAGTTAGATACAGCAGCATATACCAGTACAACCTGTATTTGTTATCTGTTTAGCGCACAAATAGACCCCAATCCTACAGTTAGTTACAGCACCATATACCAGCACAACCTATATTTGTTATCCGTTCAGTACACATAATAAACCCCAATCCTACAGTTAGATACAGCACCATATACCAGCACAACCTATATTTGTTATCTGTTAAGTGCACAAATAGTCCCCAATCCTACAGTTAGTTACAGCACCATATACCAGCACAACCTATATTTGTTATCTGTTCAGTACACAAATAAACCCCAATCCTACAGTTAGATACAGCACCATATACCAGCACAACTTATATTTGTTATCTGTTTAGCGCACAAATGGACCCCAATCCTACAGTTAGATACAGCACCATATACCAGCACAACCTATATTTGTTATCTGCTAAGTTCACAAATAGACCCCAATCCTACAGTTAAATATTGCAGCATATCCCAGCAAAACCTATATTTGTTATCTGTTAAGTGCACAATTAGACCCCAAGCCAACAGTTAGATACAGCACCATATAACTGCACAACCTATATTTGTTATCTTTTAAGTGCACAAATAGACCACAATCCTACAGTTAGATACAGCAGCATATCCCAGCACAGCCTATATTTGTTATGTGTTAAGTGCACAATTAAACCCCAATTCTACAGTTAGATACAGCAGCATATACCAGCACAACCTATATTTGTTATCTGTTTAGCGCACAAATAGACCCCAATCCTACAGTTAGATACAGCACCATATACCAGCACAACCTATATTTGTTATCTTTTAAGTGCACAAATAGTCCCCAATCCTACAGTTAGATACAGCAGCTTATCCTAGCACAACCTGTATTTGTTATATGTTAGGCGCACAAATAGACCCCAATCCTATAGTTCCATACAGCAGCATATCCCAGCACAACCTATATTTGTTATCTCTTAAGTGCACAAATAGGTCCCAATCCTACAGTTAAATATTGCAGCATATCCCAGCAAAACCTATATTTGTTATCTGTTAAGTGCACAATTAGACCCGAAGCCAACAGTTAGATACAGCACCATATAACTGCACAACCTATATTTGTTATCTTTTAAGTGCACAAATAGACCATAATCCTACAGTTAGATACTGCAGCATATCCCAGCACAACCCATATTTGTTATCTGTTAAGTGCACAAATAAACCCCAATTCTACAGTTAGATACAGCAGCATATACCAGCACAACCTATATTTGTTATCTGTTTAGCGCACAAATAGACCCCAATCCTACAGTTACATACATTAGCATATCCCAGCACAACCTATATTTGTTATCTGCTAAGTGCGCAAATAGGCCCCAATCCTAGAGTTAGATACAGCACCATATACCAGCAGAACCTATATTTGTTATCTGTTAAGTGCACAGATAGGCCCCAATTCTACAGTTAGATACAGCAGGGTATCTCAGCACAACCTATATTTGTTATCTGTTTAGTGCACAAATAGACCCCAATCCTACAGTTAGATACAGCACCATATACCAGCACAACCTATATTTGTTATCTGTTAAGTGCACAAATAGTCCCCAATCCTACAGTTAGATACAGCACCATATACCTGCACAACCTATATTTGTTATCTGTTTAGTGTTCAAATAGACCCCAATCCTACAGTTAGATACAACATTATATACCTGCACAACCTATATTTGTTATCTGTTAAGTGCACAAATAGTCCCCAGTCCCACAGTTAGATACAGCAGGCTATCCCTGCACAACCTATATTTGTTATCTGTTAAGTGCACAAATAGACCCCAAGCCTACAGTTAGATACAGCAGCATATCCCTGCACAACCTATATTTGTTATCTTTTAAGTGCACAAATAGTCCCCAATCCTACCGTTAGATACAGCACCATATACATGCACAACCTATATTTGTTATCTGTTAAGTGCACAAATAGTCCCCAATCCTACAGTTAGTTACAGCACCATATACCAGCACAACCTATATTTGTTATCTGTTCAGTACACAAATAAACCCCAATCCTACAGTTAGATACAGCACCATATCCCAGCACAACCTATATTTGTTATCTGTTTAGCGCACAAATGGACCCCAATCTTACAGTTAGATACAGCAGCATATCCCAGCACAACCTATATTTGTTATCTGTTAAGTGCACAAATAATCCCTAATTCTACAGTTAGTTACAGCACCATATAAATGCACAACCTATATTTGATATCTGTTAAGTGCCAAATAGACCCCAATCCTACAGTTAGATACAGCACCATATCCCAAGCACAACCTATAACTGTTATCTGTTAAGTGCACAAATAGTCCCCAACCCTACAGTTAGGTACAGCACCAAATACCAGCACAACCTATATTTGTTATCTGTTAAGTGCACAAATAGTCCCCAATCCTACAGTTATATAGAGCAGCATTTCCCAGCACAACCTATATTTGTTATCTGTTTATTGGACAAATAGTCCCCAATCCTACAGTTAGATACAGCACCACATGCCTGCACAATCTATATTTGTTATCTCTTAAGTGCACAAATAGTCGCCAATGCTACAGTTAAAAACAGCAGCATATCCCACACAACCTATATTTGTTATCTGTTTACTGCACAAATAGACCCCAATCCTACAGTTAGATACAGCAGTATATCCCACACAACCTATATTTGTTATCTGTTTACTGCACAAATAGACCCCAATCCTACAGTTAAAAACAGCAGCATATCCCACACAACCTATATTTGTTATCTGTTTACTGCACAAATAGACCCCAATCCTACAGTTAAAAACAGCAGCATATCCCACACAACCTATATTTGTTATCTGTTTACTGCACAAATAGACCCCAATCCTACAGTTAGATACAGCAGTATATCCCAGCACAACCTATATTTGTTATCTGTTAAGTGCACAAATAGCCCCAATCCTACAGTTAGATACAGCACCATATACATGCACAGCCTATATTTGTTATCTGTTTAGTGCACAAATGAGCCCCAATCCTACAGTTACATACAGCACCATATACCAGTACAACCTTTGTTTGTTATCTGTTAAGTGCGCAAATAGGCCCCAATCCTAGAGTTAGATACAGCACCATATACCATCAGAACCTATATTTGTTATCTGTTAAGTGCACAAATAGACCCCTATCTTACAGTTTGATACAGCACCATATACCAGCACAACCTATATTTGTTATCTGTTAAGTGCACAATTAGACCCCAAGCCTACAGTTAGATACAGCAACTTATCCCAGCACAACCTATATTTGTTATCTGTTTAGTACACAATTAGACCCCAAGCCTACAGTTAGATACAGCTCCATATCCCAGCACAACCTATATTTGTTATCTCTTAAATGCACAAATATTCCCTAATCCTGCAGTAAGATACAGTACCATAAAACTGCGCAACCTATACTTGTTATCTGTTAAGTGCACAAATAGACCCCAATCCCACAGTTAGATACAGCAGCATATACTTGCACAACCTATATTTGTTATCTGTTAAGTGCACAAATAGTCCCAAATCCTACAGTTAGATACAGCTTCATATACCTGCACAACCTATAACTGTTATCTCTTAAGTGCACAAATAGACTTTAATCCTACAGGTAGAAACAGCAGCATATACCTGCACAACCTATATTTGTTATCTCTTAAGTGCACAAATAGACTTTAATCCTACAGGTAGATACAGCAGCATATACCTGCACAACCTATATTTATCTCTTAAGTGCACAAATAGTCTCCAATCCTACAGGTAGATACAGCACCATATACCCGGACAACCTATATTTTTAACCGTTAAGCACACAAATAGTCCCATCCTAGAGTTAGATACAGCAGCATATACCAGTACAACCTTTTGTTTTTTTACCTGTTAAATGCGCAAATAGACCCCAATCCTACAGCTAGATACAGCAGCATATACCAGTACAACCTATATTTGTTATCTCTTAAGTGCGCAAATAGACCCCAATCCTAGAGTTAGATACAGCAGCATATACCAGTACAACCTGTATTTGTTATCTGTTTAGCGCACAAATAGACCCCAATCCTACAGTTAGTTACAGCACCATATACCAGCACAACCTATATTTGTTATCCGTTCAGTACACATAATAAACCCCAATCCTACAGTTAGATACAGCACCATATACCAGCACAACCTATATTTGTTATCTGTTAAGTGCACAAATAGTCCCCAATCCTACAGTTAGTTACAGCACCATATACCAGCACAACCTATATTTGTTATCTGTTCAGTACACAAATAAACCCCAATCCTACAGTTAGATACAGCACCATATACCAGCACAACTTATATTTGTTATCTGTTTAGCGCACAAATGGACCCCAATCCTACAGTTAGATACAGCACCATATACCAGCACAACCTATATTTGTTATCTGCTAAGTTCACAAATAGACCCCAATCCTACAGTTAAATATTGCAGCATATCCCAGCAAAACGTA
Source organism: Mantis religiosa (assembly GCA_030765055.1). NCBI lineage: Eukaryota > Metazoa > Arthropoda > Insecta > Mantodea > Mantidae > Mantis > Mantis religiosa. The sequence goes on from JAUKNK010000148.1 coordinate 906,604, forward strand.
TATTTGTTATCTGTTAAGTGCACAATTAGACCCCAAGCCAACAGTTAGATACAGCACCATATAACTGCACAACCTATATTTGTTATCTTTTAAGTGCACAAATAGACCACAATCCTACAGTTAGATACAGCAGCATATCCCAGCACAGCCTATATTTGTTATGTGTTAAGTGCACAAATAAACCCCAATTCTACAGTTAGATACAGCAGCATATACCAGCACAACCTATATTTGTTATCTGTTTAGCGCACAAATAGACCCCAATCCTACAGTTAGATACAGCACCATATACCAGCACAACCTATATTTGTTATCTTTTAAGTGCACAAATAGTCCCCAATCCTACAGTTAGATACAGCAGCTTATCCTAGCACAACCTGTATTTGTTATATGTTAGGCGCACAAATAGACCCCAATCCTATAGTTCCATACAGCAGCATATCCCAGCACAACCTATATTTGTTATCTCTTAAGTGCACAAATAGGTCCCAATCCTACAGTTAAATATTGCAGCATATCCCAGCAAAACCTATATTTGTTATCTGTTAAGTGCACAATTAGACCCGAAGCCAACAGTTAGATACAGCACCATATAACTGCACAACCTATATTTGTTATCTTTTAAGTGCACAAATAGACCACAATCCTACAGTTAGATACTGCAGCATATCCCAGCACAACCTATATTTGTTATCTGTTAAGTGCACAAATAAACCCCAATTCTACAGTTAGATACAGCAGCATATACCAGCACAACCTATATTTGTTATCTGTTTAGCGCACAAATAGACCCCAATCCTACAGTTACATACATTAGCATATCCCAGCACAACCTATATTTGTTATCTGTTAAGTGCGCAAATAGGCCCCAATCCTAGAGTTAGATACAGCACCATATACCAGCAGAACCTATATTTGTTATCTGTTAAGTGCACAGATAGGCCCCAATTCTACAGTTAGATACAGCAGGGTATCTCAGCACAACCTATATTTGTTATCTGTTTAGTGCACAAATAGACCCCAATCCTACAGTTAGATACAGCACCATATACCAGCACAACCTATATTTGTTATCTGTTAAGTGCACAAATAGTCCCCAATCCTACAGTTAGATACAGCACCATATACCTGCACAACCTATATTTGTTATCTGTTTAGTGTTCAAATAGACCCCAATCCTACAGTTAGATACAACATTATATACCTGCACAACCTATATTTGTTATCTGTTAAGTGCACAAATAGTCCCCAGTCCCACAGTTAGATACAGCAGGCTATCCCTGCACAACCTATATTTGTTATCTGTTAAGTGCACAAATAGACCCCAAGCCTACAGTTAGATACAGCAGCATATCCCTGCACAACCTATATTTGTTATCTTTTAAGTGCACAAATAGTCCCCAATCCTACCGTTAGATACAGCACCATATACATGCACAACCTATATTTGTTATCTGTTAAGTGCACAAATAGTCCCCAATCCTACAGTTAGTTACAGCACCATATACCAGCACAACCTATATTTGTTATCTGTTCAGTACACAAATAAACCCCAATCCTACAGTTAGATACAGCACCATATCCCAGCACAACCTATATTTGTTATCTGTTTAGCGCACAAATGGACCCCAATCTTACAGTTAGATACAGCAGCATATACCAGTACAACCTATATTTGTTATCTGTTAAGTGCACAAATAAACCCCAATTCTACAGTTAGATACAGCAATATATACCCGGACAACCTATATTTTTAACCGTTAAGCGCACAAATAGTCCCATCCTAGAGTTAGATTCAGCTGCATATACCAGTACAACCTTTGTTTTTATCTGTTAGGTGCGCAAATAGACCCCAATCCTACAGTTAGATACAGCAGCATATCCCAGCACAACCTATATCTGTTATTTGTTAAGTGCACAATTAGTCCCCAATCCTACAGTTAGTTACAGCGCCATATACCAACACAACCTATATTTTTTATCTGTTTAGCGCACAAATAGACCCCAAGCCTACAGTTAGATACAGCAGCATATCCCTGCACAACCTATAACTGTTATCTTTTAAGTGCACAAATAGACCCCAAGCCTACAGTTAGATACAGCAGCATATCCCTGCACAACCTATATTTGTTATCTGTTAAGTGCACAAATAGACCCCAAGCCTACAGTTAGATACAGCAGCATATCCCTGCACAACCTATATTTGTTATCTTTTAAGTGCACAAATAGACCCCAAGCCTACAGTTAGATACAGCAGCATATCCCTGCACAACCTATATTTGTTATCTTTTAAGTGCACAAATAGACCCCAATCCTATAGTTAGATACAGCAGCATATCCCTGCACAACCTATAACTGTTATCTTTTAAGTGCACAAATAGACCCCAATCCTACAGTTAGATACAGCAGCATATCCCAGCACAACCTATATTTGTTATCTGTTTAGTACACAAATAGTCCCCAACCCTACAGTGAGATATAGCACCATATCCCAGCACAACCTATATTTGTTATCTGTTAAGTACACAAATAGTCCCCAACCCTACAGTGAGATACAGCACCATATCCCTGCACAACCTATATTTGTTATCTGTTTAGTACACAAATAGTCCCCAACCCTACAGTGAGATATAGCACCATATCCCAGCACAACCTATATTTGTTATCTGTTAAGTACACAAATAGTCCCCAACCCTACAGTGAGATACAGCAGCATATCCCAGCACAACCTATATTTGTTATCTGTTTAGTACACAAATAGTCCCCAACCCTACAGTTAGATACAGCAGCATATCCCTGCACAACCTATATTTGTTATCTTTTAAGTGCACAAATAGACCCCAATCCTACAGTTAGATACAGCAGCATATCCCTGCACAACCTATAACTGTTATCTTTTAAGTGCACAAATAGACCCCAATCCTACATTTAGATACAGCAGCATATACCAGCACAACCTATATCTGTTATCTGTTTAGTACACAAATAGTCCCCAACCCTACAGTGAGATACAGCAGCATATCCCAGCACAACCTATATTTGTTATCTGTTTAGTACACAAATAGTCCCCAACCCTACAGTTAGATACAGCAGCATATCCCTGCACAACCTATATTTGTTATCTTTTAAGTGCACAAATAGACCCCAATCCTACAGTTAGATACAGCAGCATATCCCTGCACAACCTATAACTGTTATCTTTTAAGTGCACAAATAGACCCCAATCCTACATTTAGATACAGCAGCATATACCAGCACAACCTATATCTGTTATCTGTTTAGTACACAAATAGTCCCCAACCCTACAGTGAGATACAGCACCATATCCCAGCACAACCTATATTTTTAACCGTTAAGCGCACAAATAGTCCCATCCTACAGTTAGATACAGCAGCATATCCCAGCACAACCTATATTTGTTATCTGTTAAGTACACAAATAGACCCCAATCCTACAGTTAGATACAGCAGCATATACCAGCACAACCTATAACTGTTATCTTTTAAGTGCACAAATAGTCCCCAACCCTACAGTGAGATATAGCACCATATCCCAGCACAACCTATATGTGTTATCTGTTTAGTACACAAATAGTCCCCAACCCTACAGTGAGATATAGCACCATATCCCTGCACAACCTATATTTGTTATCTGTTAAGTACACAAATAGACCCCAATCCTACAGTTAGATACAGCAGCATATACCAGCACAACCTATAACTGTTATCTTTTAAGTGCACAAATAGTCCCCAACCCTACAGTGAGATATAGCACCATATCCCAGCACAACCTATATGTGTTATCTGTTTAGTACACAAATAGTCCCCAACCCTACAGTGAGATATAGCACCATATCCCTGCACAACCTATAACTGTTATCTTTTAAGTGCACAAATAGTCCCCAACCCTACAGTGAGATATAGCACCATATCCCAGCACAACCTATATTTGTTATCTGTTAAGTACACAAATAGACCCCAATCCTACAGTTAGATACAGCAGCATATACCAGCACAACCTATATCTGTTATCTGTTTAGTACACAAATAGTCCCCAACCCTACAGTGAGATATAGCACCATATCCCTGCACAACCTATAACTGTTATCTGTTAAGTACACAAATAGACCCCAATCCTATAGTTTGATAAAGCTCCATATACCAGCACAACCTATATCTGTTATCTGTTTAGTACACAAATAGACCCCAATCCTACAGTTAGATAAATCTCCATATACCCGCACAACCTATATTTGTTATCTGTTTAGTACACAAATAGACCCCAATCCTACACTTAGATAAATCTCCATATACCCGCACAACCTATATTTGTTATCTGTTTAGTACACAAATTGTCCCAGTTCTAAAGTTAGATAGAGCACCGTGCACCAGCACAACCTATATTTGTTAGCAGTATAGTGCACAAATACTCCACAATTATGCAGTCATGTAGAGTACATTATACCTGCACAACCTATTGTCACCTAAGTATCGGAAGGCTCGACAAACTGACGGCTTAGTGAGGGCCGGGAAGCATTCGGCCACGCCCGCCCATTTATCTTGTAGGGCTAAAGAGGGGATGGTTGGAAAAACATCACTAGCAAGCTCTTTGCTCTCCCCCTGCCATGTGGAACCCTCGGGATGATTCATTGAACCGCGAGACTTCCAGAGACGGCGATGTTCCCTATGCAGTTGGCGAGTCAGTCAGTCAGTTCTTGGCGAGCAGCGTGAGGATCGCCGTGCTAGTGAACGGACTGGAAGACTGTGTACGTGTATCAGGTGAATTGTACGTAATTGTGAGTGTATAGTGGACCTGTGATAGACAAAGTGGTGAATTGTAATTGTGTGCGCTACGTAATTCTGTGTAATCGGCAAGTTTTCCAACTGTAATTCGGTGGAAATAAAGAACATTTTGAGTTTGTGCAATAGGACTTTTAATTTAACGAACCCACGAAGTCACCTTTGGTGACAGGTGTGGGATATTATAGCGATGGGTGAGGGATGGCGTCGCCAAGCTGGGCAAGAGGATCGGTCAAGTACACGAGCGCCTTAATGATTTAGAGGAAAAGGCCGACAGTAACGCCAGGTCCCTGAACGCCATGGTGGAAGACGTCGAAGACCTTCCGAACCGCGTAAACAACCTGGAGGGAAAGGCCGACAGCAACACAAAGTCCCTGAACGCAATGATAGAAGACATCGTCGGCAGGAGGTTGAAGGATCTGAAGGCCGACGCGCCCGGACGCGACTCAACATCGGCGCGCGTCAAAACTCCATAATATGACGGCGCGTCAACTTTCGAGGACCTCCGCCGCTAGTTCGACACGGTGGCCAGGCATAACAAGTGGTCACCGGAGGAAGAGGCCGTACAGGTTATAGCCAGCCTCCAGGAACGGGCCGCAGAAATCCTAAATGCGGTCCAGAAAGCGGCGGCTTCCAAGGATATATGGGAAGCCCTGGAGAACCGGTTCGGGAACCACCGCCTAGCAGTAGCCTACCACAGTCGGCTGAAGACAAGGTCGCAACAGCCAGGGGAGACGCTGCAGGAGTTCGCCTTGGCGATTGAGCAGCTGGCTAGCAAGACCTTGGTTGACCTTCCGCCGGAGTTCGTAACCCGGGAAGCCGAATACTCCTTTGTCGACGGGGTACGAGACACCGAGATTCGTCAGTGCCTAATGCTCGGCGACTACACAACCAATCTCGAGGCGCTGACGGCAGCATTGAGGATGGATGCGACCAAGGTGACGGCTACCCCGACGTTGATGACGAGGAGTGTGCGCTACACCGGAGGCGGAAGACCAGCCGAGGAACGCCGGCGAAGACCTAGTTGCCTGTGTTGGGGATGTGGACAGCCGGGACACCTGGAGAGAGTGTCCACACCAGGAAGAGCAGCCGGAAGAACGAGTAAGGCCCGTCGTGGCGAGGGGCACGTCGACGCCATCACCACAATCACCTCGAGTGACACTGCGCGCCGTCAGCCGGGGCATGGCTGAGACCCTCATCGCGGACGGCTGGGTGAGAGGGAAGCCGTGCCGCGTGCTGGTGGACACCGGGGCAGCCCGACATAGCCAAGGGTTTGCCATCCAGGAAGCCGAGCCGACCATACCAGCTGATGACGGCATCGGGCGACACCCTGCCTGTGGAGAAGGAGGCTCTGCTGAAGCTGACCTTGGGACGGAGTGCCGTGCGTCTGTGGGTGTTCGTCGCGAAGGTGGCTGAGGAGGTGTTTCTGGGACTGGATGCCCTCAGGAGCCACGAGGCGACGGTCGACGTCGGCAGAAAGGTCCTGCGGCTCAACGGAGAAGAGGTTATACTCCGTCAACCCGAAGAGCGCCTTGAAATCTGCAGGGTCGTCTTGAACGAAGACGTGGAGGAGGTGGTGGTGGTGGTGACGGCGCGACTGGAAGGCCAGAGAACCAGGAACATGATGCTGGACCAGAAGGCGTCCGAACAGGGACTATGTGTAGCCAGGGCATTGCTGCCGTGCCGAGAGGAGGTGCCATTGAGACTGCTAAATCCAACGGACACCGATCACGACGTCCAGGCCGGGACGGAGTTGGGAACGTGCGAGCCCGTGGTAAGCGTAACAGCAATCGACAAGACACAGGAGCCGGTGCCGACGCAAAATCTGGGGCCCCGACTAGAAGGCCTACTGGAGAGGGCGGCCGACCACCTGACTGCAGAACAGCTGGAGAAGGTTCGGCAACTGCTGAGACGATACCAGCGCGTCTTCAGCCAAGGTAGCACGATGAGTTGTTGAGTTCAGAGGCTCTACTCCCATTAGTCCTGAACCCATAGGAACTGGATCCGGGCCTCCTTCAACCAGGGAGTATCCGAGCTGTCCCAAAGGGCGCTCGGCGTCCTCCGAGGTGCTTTCCATAGGGCAAGACCTAGAGACTAACAAGCCCCCCCATCTGGTCCTATGGACTCAAGACGGGATGGAAGTGGATACGCCACTTACGCGCGTCAACACTCAAGGTGAAGACTACCGAAAAACCTCGGTGGGGCCGCCTGGTGATCTAGCACACCTTCTACTAGCTTTGCAGGCTAGTACCCGGGAGACTTAATGGCTTCCCTCAACCCCGTCCGAAGACGTACCCGATTCCCACGGATTTCGGGAACACACTGCCCCCTTGAGTCCATCCCAATCCGAACAACTCCCGAAGGGGGGGCTCGGCTGTTCGGCCCGAGGTTCCTCTAGTAACGTCAGAGATACCACGAGTGCTAGGGGTCCGCAGCGCCCGCACTTTGGCAGCTGAAAGGGACGGATCCCTTCCCCTACGGGAAGCCAAGGTAGCAGTGACTACGGCCGCACGGACAAAGTGCTTCACCGCATTGACACCAGGGACGCCCGGCCAATACGGCAACCACATAGACACGTTCCGCTGGCGAAACAAGGGGCGGTGCGAGACATGCTGGAGTACATGAGATCCAGGGAGTGAATGAAGAGTCTGAGAGCCCTTGGTGTTCCCCTGTAGTCCTGGTGACAAAGAAGAACCGTGAGCTACACTTCTGTGTGGACTACAGGGAGCTGAACGTTGTCACCCGGAAGGACTGTTTTCCCTTACCTCGGATTGACGACATCCTGGACACGCTAGCTGGTGCACAGTGGTTCTCGACCCTGGACCTGAAGTGGGGCTACTGGCAGGTAGCTCTAGACCCGAGAGACAAGGAGAAGACCGCATTGTCGACAGGCCAAGGGCTCTGGCAGTTCACAGTTATGCCCTTTGGCCTCTGCAACGCACCAGCTACCTTCCCACGCCTCCTGGAGTCAGTGATGAGAGGACTGACCTACGATGCCTGCCTGCTATACCTGGACGACATCATCATCGTCGGTAAGACTTTTGAAGACCATCTCGAGAATCTGAGTAAGGTGCTACAGAGACTGTAGGCGACCAACCCTAAGCTAAACGCGAAGAAGTGCCAGCTCTTCCGCAAGGAAGTCAACTACTTGGGCCACATAGTCTCAACAACCAGAGTGACCACAGACCCGGAGAAGACACAGGCTGTGAGAGGTTGGCCTCGCCCAAAGGAGAACAAAGAGTTGCGCAGTTTCCTGGGGCTATGCAGTTATTACCACCGCTTCATAAAGGGGTTCTCCAACATCGCCAAGCCCCTCACCCGCCTGACAGAAGAACACCGACCTTATGTGTGGACGGATGACGCCGAAGACGCTTTCCTACACCTGAAGAAGACCCTGTGCAGCGCTCCAATTTTGGGATTTCCACAACCATGTGGCGCTTTCATTGTGGACACCGACGCCAGCAACCACTGCATTGGAGGCGTCATATCGCAAATTCAGGACGGCCACGAGCGGCCAAGGCAGAGAAGAACTACTGCGTCATCCGGCGAGAATTACTGGCGTTAGTAAAGACCTTGGAGCACTTCCACAAATACATGTATGGTCAGCTATTCCACCTGAGGACTGACCATTCCACCCTAACCTGGCTATTGAGCTTTAAGAACCTGGAAGGCCAGACAGCACGTTGGGTCCAGAGGCTGCAGGAGTACGACTTCACCTCGGAACATCGCAGAGGGAAGAGCCAAGGTAACGCAGACGCTATGTCCCGAAGACCCTGTCCAGAAGAGTGCGGCTAATGCACAAGAATGGAGGAGAAGGAGCGTACCGCAGCAGTCCGAGTAGTCACGGCAGTGCCTACGGATGGCTGAGATATTGCAGGCCTGAGGAGGGAGCAGCTGGCGGACGCAGACTTGGGGCCACTCTTGAGGAAAGTGTAGGCAGGAACAAGACCGACGTGGGAGGACATCGCACCGAGGAGCGCCACCTACAAGTCATATTGGGCCCAATGGGACTCGTTGAAGATCAGAGAGGGCATGCTGTTCCGGGTATGGGAATCGCCCGATGAGAAGACGCAGAGAGAACAGTTGGTACTTCCCCGGAGTAAGATCCCGGAAGTCTTAGAGGAAGTGCACGCTGGTACTTCAGGAGGACACCTGGGAGCGAACCGAACGACTGACAAACTACGGCAGCGCTACTACTGGCTGAGACTCCGAGCAGACGCTGAGAGATGGTGCCATCAGTGTTACGTGTGCACAGCGAGTCGCGGCCCCCAGACTAGGATCCGGGGTCGCATGCAGCAGTACAACATCGGAGCGCCATTCGAACGGTTCGCCGTTGACATAGCTGGACCGTTCCCAGTGTCAGACCGAGGCAACAAGTACCTAATGGTGGTCGTGGACTACTTCACCAAGTGGCCGAAGGTGTATGGCATTCCGAACCAAGAGGCAAAGACAATCACAGACTGCCTAGTGGAGCAAGTGTTCTGCCGATTTGGGGTGCCGTTAGAGCTGCACAGTGACCAGGGCACCAATTTTGATTCCAACTTGATGAAGGAGGCTTTAGAAAGACTTGGGATTAACAAGACCTGCACGAAGCCTGTCGGATGGCTTGGTTGAAAGATATATCAAGACCTTAGAGGAACATGTTTAAGCGCAGAGGTTCCACCCCATTAGGCCTGAACCCGTAGGAACAGGACCTGGGCCTCTTCCACCAGTGAGTATCCGAGCTGTCCCAAAGGGCGCTTGGCGTCCCCCGTGGCTCTTTCCATAGGGCAAGACCTTGGTACCTAACAAGCCCCCCCATGTGGTCCTTTGGACTCAAGACGGGATGGAAGTGTATACGCCACCTACGCGCGTCAACACCATAGGTGAAGACTACCGAGAACCTCGGTGGGGCCACTTGGTGATCTAGCACACCTTCTACTAGCTTAGCAGGCTAGTACCCGGGAGAATTAATGGCTTCCCTCAACCCCGTCCAAAGACGTACCCGATCTCCCACGGGTATCGGGAACCACTGCCCCCTCGAGTCCATCCCAATCCGAACAACTCCCGGAGGAGGGGCTCAGATGTTCGGCCCGAGGTTCCTCTAGTAACGTCAGAGGTACCACGAGTGCTCAGGGTCCGCAGCACCGCACCACGGCCGCTGAAGGGGACGGATCCTCTCCCCTACGGGAACCTTAGAGGAACACCTGAGGAAGGTCGTGGCCAGCCATCAGCGAGACTGGGATGTCAAGGTGCCACTGTTCTTGCTGGCCTACCGCTCGTCAACACACGCCACAACTGGGATGTCGCCAGCCAGCTTAATGTTTGGCCGAGAGTTACGCCTCCCTTGTGACCTGGCTTTTGGAAGCCCTCTGGAAGCGAAACAGCCAGTGACCGAATTTGTGGAGAACCTGGTGGACCACCTCCATGACATGCTCGAGATGGCTCGCCAGAACATCCAGAAAGCGAGCGACCGCATGAAGACCAGGTATGACAGGCAGGCCAACAGCAAAGGATTACAGCAAGGTGACTTGGATCTGTTGTACCGTCCTACCCGGACCAAGGGACGCTGCCCGAAGCTTCAGCAGCCATGGCAAGGACCGTACTGGGTGGTGAAGAGGATTAACGACGTGGTCTACCACATCCAGAAGGTGCCCCGAGGAAAGATGTTGGTGGTACACCTGCATCGCCTGGCCCGCTACGATGGTGCTGTTCGGAACGACCAGCTTTGAGGAGGGAGTAGTGTCACCCGATTATCGGAAGGCACGACCAACTGATGGCTGAGTGAGGGCTGGGAAGCATTCGGTCACGCCTACCCATTTATCTTGTAGCGCTAACGTGAGGAATGTTGGAAAAGCATCGCTAGTCATCTGTTTCCCCTGCCCCTGCCGTCTGGAACCTTCAGGATGATTCACTGAATCGCGAGACTTCCAGAAACAGCGATCTTCCTATAAAAAGGGGCCGCATTTGGCGAGTCAGTCAGTGCTTGGCGAGCAGCGTGAGGAGCGCCATACTAGTGAACGGACTGGAAGACTGTGTACGTGTATCAGGTGAATTGTACGTAATTGTGAGTGTAGAGGGGACCTGTGACAGACGAACTGGTGAATTGTAATTGTGTGCGCTACGTAATTCTGTGTAATCGACAAGTGTTCCAACTGTAATTCGGTGGAAATAAAGAACATTTTGAGTTTTTGCAATAGGACTTTTAATTTCACAAACCCACAAAGTCACACTATATTGGTTATCTGTGTAGTGTACAAATACTCCACAATACTATAGTCATGTGGAGCACATTGTACCTGCACAACCTATATTTGTTATCTGTGTAGTACACCAGTACTCCACAATCCTACAGTCATATAGAGCACATTATACCAGCACAACCTATATTTGTTATCTGTGTAGTACACCAGTACTCCACAATCCTACAGTCATATAGAGCACATTATACCAGCACAACCTATATTTGTTATCTGTGAAAGTCCTCACCCCATGGTCTTCAACTGTCTTGAATGCTTTTTTCATATAGAGCATCATGTTCCCTAGAATATGCATTTGTTATTGGTTTATTATGCAGACTGTCCTCGATTCTTCTTTCATATAGAGGAGCATGTCCCTTTGGAACTATTATTTGTTATTGTTGTAATTCACAAACAGTGCTCTGTCCTTCTTTACATAGAGTACCATTATTAAATTATAGATGAGTCGTATTTATTACACATCAACTTCACTTATATACTTATATTGAGAATATGTTTCCTGAACTATCGTTCACATCATCGGCCGTAAGGTAGGTTCGTGAAACATGTCCTCAATATAGGTACATAAGTGAAGCTGATGTGTAATAAATGTGACTCATCTATAGTTTAGTAAATATTTCGCTTCACTGCGGTGTTCCAATATAGTTAAATTTCTATAGAGTACCTGGTTCCTTTAGAACGGCGGTTCGTAGGATCAAAATCCAACTTGCAGAAATTCAGATCGTTATTTATTCCCGTAGAAATATGCTTCATGTACCTCTGTTAACTTGCACACGTTCGCAATCTTCCAGTCTGTCTGCACATTGTTCGCTAGCACTGCACCCTTCTCTTACGACCTCCTGCTAAACAACTAAGTAACTCTCCTTCAGCCCAACGCATCACTTATATAGGCAAATCGCTGTATCTGGAAGTTTCTGCACACGAGACGAGGTCGTCCCAGAGTTTCACGATTTTTCTAGGCGAGCAGAGAAGTGGAAAACAGTGATTTCTGTTTGCTTCCCTCCCCACGCCGTCTCTCGTCGGCACGTCATTGGCACTGTGCGTTGGTGTAGGCATGGATTTTATGCTGTCGTTCTCTCCTACTCCCACAGCAAGAGTCATTCCGTCACATGAGTAGGCATGGCCTCGATGCCATCTGTCAGCTGTCTTGTACATTCGGGTGACAATATGTAATACACAAGCCTTCCTTGATATATAGCACAATATGTATGCCATTCCTGTATTTATTATTGTGTAGTGCGCAAAGAGTTCTATGTGCATATTAAGAATCCCAAGGTGATAGCCAGCATGTTTAATACATCAATGCTCAACATTGGTTATGAGAGTGAAGATGATGTTTTAAATATTCTGAAAGGGAGTTACCAAACTGAATTTTGGAATTTAAGTGAGAATGGGCTTTAGAGCAGATGTAATAAAAATGATACAAGCCTTTAAAATTAAATTGCTCAGGTGGGTGTGATGAAATATCCAGAAAGTTGCTGTAAGTTTGTTCTGTTTTAATAAGTAAACTGCTATGCCACTTGTATAGTCAGTCCTTAGTACCTCATATTTATCCAGAAAGTCTTAAAAATTCTATTCTCAGCTATTTGTTTAGAAAAGGTGAAACAATATTTGTCCAACTATAAACTTTATCATTACTAACAACTTTCTCAAAAAGTTTTTGAGAGGGTAATGTCTGACAGGTTGTACAATTTCTTTGAACATAATAATATTCCAATAAACGTACAGTTTCGTTTCAGGAGATAGAACGTGTAGTGTACATGCTTACTAATGAAATCCTCTCAGTGCTCAATTAAAAAAAAAAATGCTTATTGGAGGTATATTTTGCAATCTGACTTAGGCTTTTGACTTTGTCAGTCATAAAATTTTGTTAGAAGAGCTTAAGTTTTGTGGAATTGATAGTGTACATCTTATTTGGTTTAAGCTGTATTTGCAGAGCAGAAGGTAAGGGGATAAGGTAAAGAGTTCTCATCAGGGGCAGAGTTCTGTTTGGGAGATCATTAAGTATGGAGTTCAGCAATATTCAATTCTTGGCCCACTACTTTTCTTAATTTATATCAACGATCTTCCCTTAGCAATGAGAAGCATCACAACTAATCTCTTGTTTGCTGATGACTAATGTCAACTTAAATGATTTGGCACTAAAACTGAATTCTGGTTTTGGTACTATTTGCAGTTGGTTTAAGACGAATAAACTCACATAAAATATTGATTAAAGTGCAGTCTTGAGATTAGAAGCATACAGTTCACAAAACCTTTTTTCTGCACATAGGCATTAATAAGGCTGTGCTTGACCAGACTTCACTCATTAAATTCTTGGATCTGCAGGTTGATGCAAATCTTAATTGAAAACCTTATATATTGAGTACCGTACCCAAGTTGAGATCGGCTATTTTTGCACTAAGGTTGTTGAACTCTTTTTGTTATAATTCAAACATTAAAACAAGTATTCTATGCATATTTTTGTTCAATAATGAAATATGGTTTGATATTCTGGGATAACCTGGTGGAGAGTGAGTGAGTATTTATACCGTATTTTATTGCATAATTCCCCCCTTTTATCTTCGAAAAATTTACTTGAAAGCTCTAGGGAGGGAATTATGCGAGTGGTGCTTCTAGGAATTCAGAAAGGATGGGAAACCATGTATTATGTAAAAGTTATATAGGTATACAGTAATTTGTAAGTGAACTGGATACATTCCACAGTTTCCTTGGGCCTACAATGTATTGTTTCATTATTCCTTTTCTCTAACTATTCTGCAGTCTTACTATCATCACTATTTTCATTTATATCTGGCTCATATAACACATCATCTTCATTTTCACTATTCTACAACTTGTCGTCCTCAGAACCATCAATGGCACAAAAAATTCCAGTTTTTTTTTAAAACACTCTTCTTAACAATATCAACACTAATTTGCTCCCATGCATGGATTGTCCACTCGCACATCGTCGGTATTGATGGCTTCCTTATCTTACCTCCCGGAGTCAGCTAATGACATCCTGCCACCATCCATTCTAAATACAGGCATTGAAGATATTCTGTGAAGGGTTTGCTGATGCTGACATCTAAAGGTTGAAGAATGGACGTTAAGCCTCCAGGGATGACGACAGGTTGGGACTTCCTCCGTTTCATTTTCTCCTTTACAGCCTCCAACAGGTGACCTCAGAAACTGTCTAGGACAAGAAGGAACTTGTTTTGTAACAACGCCCCTGGTCATCTTCCACAGACTTTCTCCAACCAATCCACAATCAAATCTGCTGTTATCCTGCTCTTTTCTTGAACTCGCAAGTGAATTCCCTGTGGGGTAGTCTCCTTTGGTAAGGTCTTCCTTTTAAAGGTGGCATAAGGTGGAAGTTAATTGCCATCTGCTGTAATGCACAGCATCACTGTGCATCTTAGTTTCTCCACTCCAGTTGTCTTCACAAGCACACACTTGTCAATTTCAGCAATGTTGGTGTTATGTGGCATATCAATGTTATCTGAGAGAGCAAATAGTCATATAGCTGTTGCAGTTCTATTGTGTAATGATGAAACTCGAGTACCTTACATGTGTAGTCTCGAGGTAAATGACACAAAGATGTTCTTCTCCATAGACTGAGATTTTGCCGTCTCATAAAACAAATCACCCAACCAATCCTGTCAATGTTGAACATGGCAGCTGTGCCACTAGCTTTGGTCTGAATCACTTCATAAGAGACTGCACAACAGTCATTCCAAAGTTCATTGACATAAGCAATTACACCATTATCAATTTCAGGATATTTTCCTATTTTACGCCCACAGAATGATTTGGAGCTTGTCTTTGCAGCCTTGAATTTATCTTCTTGTTTCTGCCAGTACCATATTGAATTAGGATCAATAGAGAAATGTGTTCCTGCAGCTTTCACCACATTTGCATCAGCGTAAGATAATAATTTAAAATTTTCAATGTAGTTTGAATATCTCAACATTGTGACAATTTGTAAGAAATTGACTCAGAAATACTTCAGCAATTTCACATTTCAATTTTACAATACTTGTGACAATGCCAATACAAGTACTTTTGTGGCAAGCACTGCATCCATTGTTGTCCGAGACAAGCACTGCTGCGTCAATTGTTACCCATTATCAAGTTATATGAAGAACACTCCAATAAGAACAAACCAGGAAAGGGCGATGTTTAATAGGTAAATAATTTTTAGTGATGAAAAATCATAGACGAGGGAAATATGTGAGGGGGGACCTTATGCGATAAAGTATGGTATTACTGAAGAGAGCCATTAAAGCAATATGTGGCATCTGTGTAAGGGTCTATTTCAAAGACTAAATATTTTAACATTTCCTTGTGAATATATCTTTATGTTTATGTGTTTCCATATAAAAAATGAAGACCACTTTACATAACATGTGAATATACATAGCATAAATACTAGACAAAGAATGGACTTACACAAACCCAGTGCTAGATTGACTTGTTTCCAGAAAGGAGTATTTTATAAATGTGTCAGAATATTGAGTGTCCTTCCAAAATACTTCAGATTACTATCTTCAGGGAAAATAGATAAGTATGTCTTATCTTAAAAACTATCTTTGCAGCAAGGCCTATTACTTGGTACAGGGATTTATGGATGATCGTTGAAGTGCCCTGTGCTATAAAGGGAATGTAATGTCACGTAATGTAATGTTTAAGTGTGTTAGTTTATGTTATCTCCATAAACACATTTCTTGGATTATGTGACATGTTTGTGCATGACATATTTAGAGCTAATTTCATATCTTTTCTTTATCTTATATGTCAATTAGGCACTGTCTTCAGGTATATTGGTTATGAGTAAGTGCATAATATTGTGTGTAGAAATAGTAGTAGTAGTAGCAGTAGTAGTAGTAGTAGTAGTAATAGTAGTAGTAATAGTAATAGTAGTAGTAGTAGTAATAGTTGTAAAGTAGTAGTAGATCTCAAAACTTTTTTCTCTTTCAGTCACATGGTGCTGATATTTGGTGGTAGAGATTGAACACAAGTAAATAAATAAATAAATAAATAAATAAATAAATAAATAAATAAATAAATAAATAAACAGACAGACAGACAGACAGACAGACAGACAGACAGACAGACAGACAGACAGAGAAACACACAGAGAAACAAACAAACAAATAGAGAAACAAACAAATAAATAAATAAATAAATAATCAGACAGACAGATAAATAAAGAGATAAATAAATAGATAAATAAATAGATAAATAAATAGATAAATAAATAGATAAATAGGTAAATAAATAGATAAATAAGTAAATAAATAGATAAATAAGTAAATAAATAGATAAATAAGTAAATAAATAAGTATATAATAAGTAATTTAAAAAACATGTTTTGATGTATGATAAACATAACCCATGGTGTAATAGTCCAAAGTGGGTCCAAGCCTCCACATATGCAAGGTAGAGTTTGGCAGTCATCTAACCAATACGGAGAGGACAACCCCACCCATAAAGTTGCCTTTCTAGACCAGCGTTTGCCACTTAGCATTTCCCCAACATGCGGAGTCGGCACCAGCTTATTCCCAAGACATAAAATCTGCACCCCCAGGGTTGGAATTGATCCCAGGCACATTCCAAATGCAAGGAACCAAAGCACACGCTCGAGTCAACTATGCCACACATGCAGGAAACTACAAATACATGCAGGAATTTGATGTATGGTGGTGATAGCAAAAGTCATTTATTTTCTTTTGGTAAGGTTCTTTACTATACAACATGTTCTATGTCCAAGAGCCTATCTCAGTGATACGACCAAACAAACAAAACAAACACACATACAAGCACAACATACCTGTAAAATCTGTATTTGTTAAACTTGTAGTGCAGAAATCAACCTCAATCCTTCATTCAGAGAACGCACAATGTATCTTTATCACCAGTATTTTTTATTGCTGTAATGCACAAACTGTCCTCAATCCTACATTTATAATGAGCACAATATAATCACACAACCTGTATTTGTTATTGCTGTAGTGCACAAACAGTGCTCAATCCTTCATTCACATATAGCACAATATATTTGCACAGTAGGCATTTGTTGTTGGTGTAGTGCATGAATGGTCACATAGAGTGCAAACATAACTGTCTAACTGTATTTCTTCCTGAGCAGTATTCAAAGTCTCCCTAATCCTTCATTCACATAGATCACATTACACTTGCACAGCGTGAATTTGTAATTAAGGTGGTACACAGAAACATCTTTAATCCTTAATTCGCATAAAGCACAATAGACCTTGTGCATTCCGTATCCTTCGTCCATATTGAGCTATACTGTTACAACTTTAATTGTTATTGTGGTAATGTTTAAAATGTCCTTAAACTTACATTGTCATCAAATGCTTTATGCCTAAACAAACTATATTTACCCTTAGAGTAAACACAAACAGTTATAAAGTCTTAATTCCATTTGAGCTCTATGCATTTGTTATTGGGCTCCCTAAACCCTTCATTGTCATTGAGGATATTATAACGTTACAGTGTCTTTGTTATTGGGATAGTACACAAGCGGCCTAAATTCTTCATTCATACTGGACGAACTAAGTTATTTATTATCCTCCCTTTTTTGTTGTATACTTAAGCAAAGGTATTTTGTTGTTTATGATTTTTAAATTTAAATATGAATTGATTCTTACTCCTAGGAACACAGCACAATGAGCTCTGTTCAACAAATGAGGGATACTGTCATATTGGCCCACATAGGAAAAAAAATCACTTAATAGGAGCTTCTATCACTTTACTGTGTATAAGCTTTAGAGCAACATTAAAACTAATTGTAAATTGTAATGCATCCAGAGAAGGCATTTAAGTAAATATTATGTTAGTAACATAACATATGAGATACGATAGTAAGTCGCCACAAACGGTGTATCTCAAATGCAAGAGCTCCTAGTGGTCTACCGGGGAAATGTATGAGTGGACGGAAACCAGGTGATCTGTGGTTCAAATCCCGGCCGTGGCATTGAATTTTTCATATTGACTCTATCTATCTTGTGGATTATTTCATATGGCATTCAAATAGCTTCTGCAGTAACACTATTGGGTCTCCCACTAGAGACATCCTTGCAAGTGACGAGTTGTATGTAGATGTGTTTCACCTTGCTTGCAATCAATTGGAATATCTTTCCTGGTGTAAATGTTGGACTTACTCTTGCCTCTCCTTAGCCAAGGACTGGCACAAATTTTATATGACAGTGTACACATGAGAAATGAAGGCACTCGACATTCAAAACATCATTTTGCAGTGTAGCATAGATCAAATGGGACATAAAGATACAAAGTTACAGATTGTGTTTATGTTATTGTACCCATTCTATTACAAAATACTTCTATGAACAACCAATTATATGATAATTCACATAAAACTTCAGGGACTCAAAAACTACATTATTAGATATGTAATCGATTTCCAAGCATTGATGAGTATATTAAAAAAAAAAAAAAAACATTAGCAACATGAAGATTATTGTTGATAGACACTCACCAGCATAATTCCACTTGACTCCTCGAATGCTTGCTTCAGATAACCTCATTACTTTGTTTATATGTTATCTTTTAAGTGTATTTTATTTATTTTTTGGAGATCTAACATGATGATTGAAGTTGCATAGCTTATTTATATACGTTATTTCATATGTACGAAACATAGTTTGTACTGAAATAAACCTGGTTCAGTAATAATCAGTATGTTTTGATTATACAGTGTCCATCTGGACATAGGCGTGTCGTTAATGCGGAACCTACCGTATGTTTAGTGTTGAATACATTATGACCCTTCAGCAGCTGTTCCGCTGAATGTTGAGCCTTTGTTTGTTAGATAGTTAAGTTCCTAAGGGAGGAAAATGGACTTAAAGCACAATTATTTATATATTTGATGGTGAGAGAAAATTAACTACAATATTTCTTGGGATACATGTGTCTGTAGATTGTCTTTTAGAAAAGATTGGAAAATGTACAGGATGTAAATTAAAAATCCTTGGGTAATTTCTGCACATTATTGTGAAATATTAGCGTTCAGGAACAGATCTCTTTTAAGAAATACAAGCTCACCTACCTTAGCATATTTTAAAAATTATATCTAACTTGAAATAAAATCAAATATTTCTGTTTAAAAATGGAGAACTTCTTTAATAAACAGAAGGGCAGTGATAAACTCTGGAAACAGCTGGCTGGCCTGGGTTGCGGAGTACCTGCTAAGCTGATTACTTACGAAGTTTCCTTTGGTGTGAAGTGTTGGTCTAAACATGAAGCTTAACTTACAGTATTGTAGGTCAGGAAACAAGCGAGTCAGTTGTCATGGTAGCCCACTGGTTAGATCAAGCACACTGAGACCTGCAGATACTGGCTATGACATCTGACTCTACCTTTTCATATATTGTTCTACATACGGCTTAAAGTAAAAGAGCAATTAATTTCACTAATTTATTAAGTTATTTAATATTTACTTATAAAACTGTATGTAATACAATTGGTTGTTTCTGGGCTGTTTTGCCGTGGTCTGTGGGAGTAAGAACCAAACGTTTCATCCACAACTACAGCAGACATCATCAGTGGCGCGGTCAAAGCTTTCTTGCAGAGAGTTTGGCTGCGTCTGAAGCGTTCAGTGCCTGAGTCGTGCTATTTGTACTGGTAGTTGGGGGGCGGAGCCTGGGTAGTCCGGTAATGGTGTCCTGGTTTCCTGTCCAAATCACAGGACACCATTGCCGGACTACCCAGGCTCCGCCCCCCAACTACCAGTACAAATAGCGCGACGCAGGCACTGAACGCTTCAGATGCAGCCAAACTCTCTGCAAGAAAGCTTCGACCGCGCCACTGATGATGTCTGCCGTAGTTGTGGACGAAACGTTTGGTTCTTACTCCAACAGACCACGGCAAAACAGCCCGGAAACAACCAATTGTATTATGGACTCCGGCCATGAAAGCTTACGTTCTCTCAAAACTGTATGTATTGTTATACAAGTGTAAACAATCTACATGCGGACTATTTATTTTACATGGCTAAAGATAACTGAAGATTAACAGTTGCAACTCATTAAAACTGAATTACTTTTAAATTACAACAGTTATTTACATCTGTTTGATCCCGTATTTAGTAATTAAAAATTCTGATTTGTTTATAATGAACTCGAGTTATTAGTACTAATACAACAGAGAGGAATAACACATCAAATGTCATGATTACTGAAGCAATTACTCAAACTTTTCACCCTATTTTCATCTTCATCCCCATTACATGTAAAATGGCATTTTCCACACATGGAGATAAAGTATTCCAAAGCTGAAGAACCTTTGGATATGAAATATAATGAGAATCAGAGTACTGTTATTTCTCCCTTAATTACTTTTGATGGGATTTTAAAATTCCAAATGGCTGTGTATTAAAACGAAAAAGGTAAGTAGCAATATTTATGTCATATCTGTTAGATATTAAGCAATTTATTTTCATTCTCCTTGTTTTGGGAGTAATATGTTTTCTTATTTTTGGCTGAAAGTGAAGTGTTTCACTCTTACATTCTTTTGTACCAGGGATGGACTGTCATTAAGGATCAGAAGGGCCAGGCCCCACTGATAATATCACACAACTTACAGGCATTTTTTCAATCTTAAGAAAAAATTTATTTTATATTTTATTCAGTTGTAATAATCATTGCAAGCAATTTATTATAGCATGATTCTTAATGGTTACTGAAGCTTACAACCTGCGGTGTTGTACATGACAACCTCGACAGTCTCCTTGTCGCGAGGGGCCAGATTATACGCCCTGTGGATACTCCTAACCCCTCTATACACTTTGCCATGCATGTGTCTGTACCTTCCTCCCTCACTCCCCTACTCTCCTTTTCATACATCGCTTTTAGTAACACTTGGGACCCGTTACATTAAGTTGAGCATTCTTGTGATTGTTGTTGGAAACCTAATTGTTTGTTGGACAAAGTAGTGTAGCTTTAAAATGAATAAAGTGGATTATTAATTGAAAGATACCTTTGTTTCATAAAAGGTAGAAGAAAAATTTGAAATTAAATGATTAACTGCACATCACCCAAATAATTTTACATTTACACGACAAGAAGGGGAAAAAACAGAGGACTTTCTCTAACAGTTAGTTTAGTAAGAAATCATGCTTCACAGTATTTTGAATCAGCTGTGTCTGAAATTAGTGAGAATAATGGAAGATACCAGGTTGATAAAGTTGCTCTTCCCTCAAAAAAGCAACCGAATTACGGTTCTAATGTGAACCTGAAATCAGATGCCAAAGTAGCGTGTGATAGATTAGTCAACCAAATGAAAGGACGATTCCAACAGTCTCATATATTCGATACGTTTAGGATTATTGATCCAAATAAGTTTATTACATTTATAGAAAACTTCTCTGCTGACTCTGTGAGAAATTTTGCATCAAATTACAATCCTGTTATCTCCTATGAAAAGTTAAATGTCCGTGAGTTATCATAATGATAAATTCAAAGATATCACTTCAGTCAGTGAACTCTCAGCTTTTCATACAACACTCCTTTGAGAAAGCGTTTTCTGAAGTACATAACTCGATTTTCAACAGCCAAGGCAGAGAGAAGTTTCAGTACATTGAAAAGTATTAAATCTTTCCTTAAGACACTATGGGCCAAGATAGACTTAATTCCTTGGCTGTTTGTTCCATTCACAAAGAGGAAATTTGTGAAATCCCTAACTCATATAACAGAATAATTGAAATGTTTTCTGCCCAGAAGAATAGACGTGCTCAATTCTTGTACAAGTAACACTGACACTTGATGAGTTCTATTATATTTTTTATTATTAATTACCTGCTTAATGTTTAAACATGTATAATGTTTCTGAAATTGCGTGTTTTTGGCAGTTCAATTAAAGGTGACCTGTTTTAAACATATAACCCCACTTCCATTTTCATACCAAGCATCTTCACATCTGGCCCCATCAAGAAAACTGTTGACGAACTGCCACTATTCCTTATGCAACTTGAATCAAATATGGGGCATTTTCCCTTATGTCTTAGATCTGTTACCATCTGCAGATGCGAGGAAGAAGCTGTAGCCACAGTTTGTAAGTAGAATCACTGAGAAGTCAATAGAGGCAGGGAACAACAAATTCACTGAGACGATCAAAACTATAAAGAAAGAAACTAATTAACTAGACAGACGCATCAAGACCTTTAAGTCTTAAAAGGATGAGGAATTGAAGTCAGAAGCAGAGAAGATATAAATGCCCTCTCAGGAATCGAGGTTGGAAGGATCTTGATCATATTTCAACACTCATCAAACTCAGGATCAAAAAATCAGGTGTACCAGATAAACTGCAAAGGCTGTGACAACTTTTACATTGGAAAAGCAAAAAGGGACTTGAACATTAGGCTTAAAGAGCATTTTAGGAACATCAGGAACAAAGAAATACATAAATCAGCAGTAGCATACCATTTTTGGAAGGAGAATCATGATATAGAACGAGAAATCCACTTATTAAAAAGTGCCCAAGGTTCAGCTGCATTAACCATGTGGGAAAAAATGTTCATAAAGAAATATGAAAGAAAATTGTGTAATTTCGACACTCCCTTTGAAGAAAACCTAAACTTCAAGTTCATCAAGATACTGACACAGACGCACCTGTCGCCTCCAATGAGTTCACCAAACCAACATCGATTAGTCGACAACAGCTGATGTTAGGAAGATCCTAACGAAATGCATTCTAGGTAAATACTAGCAATAAGTGGAGCATTGAGTATTGGTTCAACTCAAAATTACATTAATATAATTGTATAACTGTGTTGGAATAATTTTACCCAGCTTTATTTCTCCTCTCCTTTCCTATCAATTATAATGAGCTTTATCTGCAAAGGGGTTATAATGTAATCATTTTTGTGATACTATTCCTATTACTTATACAGTTTTATTCAAATGGTGTGCTTAAACATAATCTTATGCATAAATGAAATACTTGAAAGAAGTGCCCAAGCCTCATATTAATGACTAATTGGAATTCTGATGATAAAACTGCTGTCTCATGTCAACCAACAGAGTGCTTTATACACAATTGACACATTTCCTTCTTTAACTTCAAATCAAGCAGAATGTTCGGAAGTTTTGATTTCCTGTAATAAGATATCCAGATATTTGTTCTCTATTGCATATTCTTGACTAATCTATGCCTTAATCTAGGCAGCTGTTTTTGATATTTTGTTGCAGTTGCTAAAATTGAAGTGTACATTAAATCAACCATCTATTTCTTGTGAAGCAATATTGGATTACGACTTAAATTACATTTGCTCGAAGGGTGTACCAGAGGGAATTTGATGTTTGCAGTCCTCCAGGAAGAAGCTCATATTTGGGATTGATAACATTTCTGGCAAAAGGAAAAGATAAACATCATTGTTGATGACTCCGACGATTGTCATAGGAGACATTCGAGAAAAGCCATAGCCAATAACCAGCTAAGAGACAGAATAAACATACACGCATCATGTTACAGAGAATCGAGACTCATGAACATTATGCTTAATGTGGCATTAAAATCGGCTCAGTAAGTGAATTTTCAGCCAAATAACGATTAAAGAAAGAAATATGTTAGTTCTGCATAAATCGCTCTGCAGTTTCTGAAATGAAAATATGAAACTAATATATAGTTAGTTTTAGACTTCAAAGAATGATTTTCTTAACCTATAATGAACATACTTTCTGTAATGTTGAGCCATATCTGCTTCGGTAGTTACAGTGCACTCTCTAAAGGTATTTGAGCTTACTCATATGTTCACTATTTTATTTGACAATTTAATGGAAATCCTATCACTGCATATTCCAAAGGGAAAGTATAACCTTTCTTTTGTTTTATGCATTACTCTTTTCTTTCTGTGTGCACACCTGGTCTCGGCTTGTACGATGAATCATACTGATTTATTATCCCATCAGTTTTGCAACATATGGCAGATGGCTGATGTGATACATAGATAGTATTGATGATCAGTGGTGCTGGTAGGTTTGGAAACAACTGACAGCGGGGCTGCAAAGACGAGTACATCAACATCAACTGCAGCCACACCATCAAATGACGTTCCTCCTGGTGTTCAGAAACTTCCGGATGCAGCTGGTGCCAAAACCAACAAATATTTCTGTGACACATGCAGTGTATCATTGAACTCGGAAATTCAACTTGAACAGGTAAGTAATGTTTATTTTTGTAATTCTAAAGTCCAGTGCACAGCTGCCCAGAATGGAAACTGAAACCAGAACCAGAACCACTTGTAAAGCACTCATTTACAAGTTTGAGCATATATAATAAATGGGAACTTCCTAAGCCCCTAAATGGAAAGTTCTGTTAAGTTTCAAGTTTCCTTTCT